>SJXQ01011890.1:0-12134 GCA_006408695.1 Aepyceros melampus
AATAGTCGGACACGACTGACTGACTGAATGGAACGGAAGGAAATCTCCCTACCTACTCCCTCAACTAATCCATTGGTGAAAGACCTATTTTCTATCGTGATAAGCAATAAGCTTACCCCTTATTCCAAAGAACACTCCTCTAAATATTTGAAAAGGGGTATGCTGTGGCCACTGAGTCTTCTTTTCTCAGGATAAAAAACCAATTTCTTTACATTTTAAAAAATTCAAATTCCTTTATCCTGATTATTTCTATTTTAAACATCTCCAGCTTATTCTATTCAAGACTCTGGAGGCCAAGTAGAAATCAAAGAGCAAAAAAGATTAATTTCTCCCAAATAATTCATAAACATGTATTTGGGGGATATAATAAAAGGATTAGTGTCACATATGTGGAATCACTGCCAAGACCAAAGTTAAGGAAACTTTTCCCTGTTTTCTTCTAGGAGTTTTATGGCTTCATGTCTTTTGTTTAAGTATTTAATCTTTTCAAGTTGATTTTTGTGAATGTTGTAAGATAAGTGTAGTAATCCTTATCTTAAGGATATTTCTAAGATAAAGATTATAAGATAATTTGTAGTAATCAAATTTTCCTGACACGGTTTATTGGAGAGACTCTTTTCCCAGCGAGTGTCTTTGGTTTCCTTATCAAATATTGTTGACCACATCCATTGCTGGGGATAAGTTCAAAATATGTCCTATTGACCTATATGTTTACATTCAGCCCAGTATCACACTGTTTCAATTACTATGCCTTTGTGAAATTAAAAGTGTGAAGCATTGACTTTTTTCTTTTTTCTCAGAATTAGTTAGGTTATTCTGATTCTTTGTGGCTTCACACAAATTTTAGAATCATTTTTATTATTTATGTGAAAAAATGCCATTGGAATTTTTTTCTTAATTTATTTTTTAATTAAAGGATAATTGCTTTACAGAATTTTGTTGTTTCTGTCAAACCTCAACATGAATCAGATATAGGTATACATACATTCCCTTCCTTCTGAACCTCCCTCGCATCTCCCTCCCTATCACACCTACATTCTTTTTCACATTCTTTTCCATTATGTTAATCACAGGATATTGCATCTATGTTCATCAGTGATATTGGCCTGTAGTTTTCTTTTTTGTGTGTTTTCTTTGTCTAGTTTTAGTATCAAGGTAAAGGTGGCCTCATAGAATGAGTTTGGAAGTATTCCTCTGAAATTTTTTGAAGGAGTTTTAGAAGGACAGGCATTAGCTATTCTCTAAATGTTTGACAAAATTCTCCTGTGAAGCCTTCTGGTCCTGGGCTTTTGCTTTTTGAGAGATTTTTTATCACAGCTTCATTTTCAGAGCTTCTAATTGGATTTTTCATAATTTATCTTTCTTCCTGGTTCAGTCATGGAAGATTGAACTATTCTAAGAATCTGCCCATTTAGTCTGGGTTATCCATTTTATTGCCATATAGTTGTTCATAATAGTCTCTTATTATCCTATGTATTTCTGCATTGTCTGCTGTAACCTCTCCTTTTCCATTTCAAGTTTTGTTGATTTGATTCTTCTCTCTCTTTTTCTTGATGAGTCTGCTAAAGGATTATTAATTTTGCTTATCTTCTCAAAGAACCAGCTTTTAGTTTTACTAATCTTTACTATTGTTTATTTAATTTCTTTTTCATTTATTTCTGCTTGGATCTTTATGATTTCTTTCCTTCTACTATTTTTTTGGGGGTTTTGTTCATTTTTCCAGTTGTTTTAGGTGTAAATTTAGGTTGTCTGTTTGATCTTTTTCTTGTTTCCTGAAGTGGATTCTATTGCTATAAGCTTCCCTCTGCTTTTGCTGCATCTGATAGGTTTTGAGTTGTCATGTTCTCATTGTCATTTGTTTCTAGATATATTTTGATTTCCCTTTTGATTTCTTCAGTAACGTGTTGGTTACTTAGAAACGTGTTGTTTATTCTCCATGTGTTTGTGTTTCTTACAGTTTCTTTCTTGTAATTGATATCTAGTCTCATAGTTTTTTGGTCAGAGGTAATTTAGGTTGTCTGTTTGATCTTTTTCTTGTTTCCTGAAGTGGATTCTATTGCTATAAGCTTCCCTCTGCTTTTGCTGCATCTGATAGGTTTTGAGTTGTCATGTTCTCATTGTCATTTGTTTCTAGATATATTTTGATTTCCCTTTTGATTTCTTCAGTAACGTGTTGGTTACTTAGAAACGTGTTGTTTATTCTCCATGTGTTTGTGTTTCTTACAGTTTCTTTCTTGTAATTGATATCTAGTCTCATAGTTTTTTGGTCAGAGGATATGCTCAATATGATTTCAATTTTCTTACATATACTGAGGTTTAATTTGTGAACCAAGATGTGATCTATCTTGGAGAGTGTTCCATGTGCACTTGAGAAGAAGGTGTATTCTTCTGCATTTGGATGGAATGTCCTGAAGATATCAATGAGATCCATCTCATCTAATATATAATTTAAGACTTGTGTTTCCTTATTAATTTTCTCTTTTGATGATCTGTCCATTGGTGTGAGTGAGGTGTTAAAGTCTCCTACTATTGTGTTTTTGTCAGTTTCTCCTTTTATGTCTGTTAGTGCTTGTCTTATGTATTGAGGTGTTCCTATGTTGGGTACATAGATATTTACAATTGTTATGTTTTCCTTTTGGATTGATCCCTTGATCATTATGTAGTGTCCTTCCTTATCTCTTGTAAATGTCTTTATTTTAAGGTCTATTTTGACTGATATGAGGATTGCTAATCCAGCTTTCTTTTGCTTCACATTTCCATGGAATATATTTTTCCATATTCTCACTTTCAGTCTATAAGTGTCTCTAGCCCTGAAATAAGTTTCTTGTAGAGAGCANATTCCCTTCTTACATTCAGAATTTCTGCTGAAAGATCAGCTGTTAAGCATATGGGGTTTCCCTTGTAAGTTAATTGTCGCTTTTTCCTTGCTGCTTTTGATATTCTTTCTTTGTGTTTAGTCTTTGTTAGTTTGATTAGTATGTTTCTTGGCATGTTTCTCCTTAGGTTTATCTTATATAGAACTCTTTGTGCCTCTTGGACATGATTGACTATTTCCATTTCTTTGTCACAGAGGTCTCTGAGACTATTCTCAGTTCTTTTCATTCTGCTCTTCAGAAGTTATTTCCACCATTTTAATCTTCCAGCTCACTGATTAGTTCTTCTGCTTCAGATATGTTGCTATTGATTCCTTTTAGAGATTTTTTTTGTTTTAATTTCAGTCATAGTGTTATGTATCTCTGTATGTTTATTCTTTAATTCTTCTAGGTTTTTGTTAATTGATTCTTGCATTTTCTCCATTTTGTAATTCAAGGTTTTTGATCACCTTTGCTATCATTATTCTGAATTCATTTCAGTGAGTTTGCCTATTTCTTCTTCATTTTTTTGGACTTCTATGTTTCTAATTTGTTTCTTGGTGAAGGTGAAGTCAGTCGTGTCCGACTCTTTGCGACCCCGTGGACTGTAACCTACTAGGCTATTCCATCCATGGGATTCTCCAGGCAAGAATACTGGAGTGGATTGCCATTTCCTTCTCCAGGGGATCTTCCCGACCCAGGGATCGAACCCAGGTCTCTCGCATTGGAGGCAGACGCTTTAACCTCTGAGCCACCAGGGAAGCCATTTGCCTATTTCTTCTTCATTTTTTTGGACTTCTATGTTTCTAATTTGTTTCTTGGTGAAGGTGAAGTCAGTCGTGTCCGACTCTTTGCGACCCCGTGGACTGTAACCTACTAGGCTATTCCATCCATGGGATTCTCCAGGCAAGAATACTGGAGTGGATTGCCATTTCCTTCTCCAGGGGATCTTCCCGACCCAGGGATCGAACCCAGGTCTCTCGCATTGGAGGCAGACGCTTTAACCTCTGAGCCACCAGGGAAGCCCAATTTGTTCCTTAATTGTGTAGTATTTCTCTGCCTTTTCATTATTTATTTTTTTTAACTTATTGTATTTGAGGTCTCCTTTTCCCAGGCTTCAGGGTTGAATTCTTTCTTCATTTTGCTTTTTCCCTCCTAAGTTTGGTCCAGTGGTTTGTGTAAGCTTTTTATTGGATGAGATTTGTGCTGAGTTTTTGTCTGTTTGTTTGTTTTTCCTCTGTTTGGCAAGGCTGAGTGAGATGGTAATTTTGTCTGCTGATGATTGGGTTTGTATTTTTGTTTTGTTTGTTGTTTAGATGAAGTATCCTGCACAAGGTGCTACTGGTGATTGGGTGATGGCAGGTCTTATATTCGCATGGTTTCCTTTGTATGAGTTCTCACTATTTGATACTCGCTAGGGTTAGTTCTCTGGTAATCTAGGGTCTTAGAGTCAGTGTTTTCACTCCAAAGGCTCAAGCCTTTAGCTTAAATCTGAAGATGATCCAAAGCTGGTAGGGATATCAAATTTGTTGAAGAACAAAACTGAGATTCAAAATGAGCTCAGGATGGCTGAAGTACTGGGCTCTCCCAGCCTCTTCATAGCCCAAGTGGAGGGCTAGAATTTTGATGAGCACTGAATTAAATCTATAGGTGATTTGGGGTAATATGGACATTTTAACAAAATTAATTCTTCCAATTTATGAATATAGGATATCTTTACATTTGTGTATTTTTCAATTTCTTTTATCAAAGCTTTGCAATTGTGAGTGTATAAGATCTTTTAGCTCTTTGGTTAAATTTATTTCTAAGGATTTTATTGTTTTTTGGTACTACTGTGAATGGCATTGCTTTTTAAATTTATTTTTCAGAGGTTTTGTTGTTAGTGTACAGAACACAACTTTTATGTTGACTTTTTTATTCTGCAACTGCTAAGAGTCTTGATTAGCTCTAACAGGTTTCTGGGCATGGTCTTCAGGTATTTTTCATATGTAAGCTCATGTCTTCTGCAAACAGAGACAATTTTACTTCTTTTCTCATTTGGAAACCTTTCAAACAGAAATTGAAATCAACAAAATGAAAATGTAAAGAGAGAAGGGAGAAATATTTGCAAATCATATATATATATATATGTTAATATCCAAAATATATAAAGAATTCATACAACTCCATAAAAAAACAAACAACTGATTTAGAAATGAACATAGGAATTGAATAGACACTTTTTTCCGTAAGGAGAAGTACAAATGACCAACGAGTACATGAAAAGAGGTATCTCAAAAAAAAAAAAAAAATAGAACTACCCTATATTTCAGCAGTCCCACTTCTGGGTATATGGGTAAAAGAATTAAAATCAGGATTTCAAAGTGATATCTGCACTGTCATTTTCATTGCAGCATTATTCATAGTTGAGATATGGATGAAAGGTCATGCTTAGTCTGTATAGATCAATGAAAATAGAGGGTTTCAGTTTTGTTTGTTTGTTTGTTTTAAATTTAAACACACTTTGCCATTTTCCAATTTTAGCCAAAACCATTTCCATTAGATGTAGATAATTTATGGACCTCCCCCTTTGCCATCTAGTATGTCTTGCTACTAGTTTTTTCATCTTCATTAGGTGCGTGTCATGCATGTCTTTATCTGGGCAGATGGCTTGCATCATCTGCCCATTTATAAAACATCTACGCTCTCTTCTTTTGCCTTCATTCAGCTGATAGTTAGGAATCTACAACCGTTAGGTCCATAGATTTCTATGCAGTTTGCAGACCAAGCTTTAAAATATTCATGTTTCTTATATTCTTTTGAGTTGCTTTATCATTCTACTCTAAATAAGGATCAAGATACCTTTCACAGTATGTTGATGCTCTTCAGAGAAAAGATCCAGAAGGCATAGTCTGAGATGAAAAACTGGTATGAAAAAACTGGATGAATGAAAACAGGATGAATAAGAAAATATTTTCCCAAAAAATGTGAAAAAATCATCTTCCCTAATATTTAGTCATTCCTGTTTCTGTGCTGCTATGCTATTTTGGTCTGGGTCTTGTGAATGGGTGTTTGGGATGCCATTTTAATTTAGCACCATCATCATGATAAGAGCAGCTGTCCAGAATTCATATTTCCAAAAGATGTTTTTTAAAAACCATTTTGAAATAGATGTTCTGACTGCTTCATTGAAAACAAAAAATCTATGTGTGCTGTGCAGTGTTTTTCCCTTTGGGTCTTTCTACTTCCAAATGCTTATAGTGCTTTTTGGCTTCAAAATAGTTTTGTGCAATGGATTGCTTTAAACACACATACAAAAGTGTACACATATGCACACATGGTTGGATGGCATCGCCGACTCAATGGAGATGAGTTTGGGTAAACTCCAGAAGTTGGTGATAGACAAGAAGTCCTGGCATACTGCAGTCCATGAGGTCACAAAGAGTTGGACACGACTGAGTGACTGAACTAAACTGAGGTACACACTCTTCTTCCCAGCATTCTCTGCCTCAGCATGGACCAAACATAAGACTGAAAACAGCATCTTGTTGTATTATTTAAAATGTAGTATTTATAATGCAAAACCCACACTGCCATAATGTCCTGAAACAGTATGAATTCGTGATTAAGAGCACAAACTTTTTGTTAAGCAGACATGGAATCAAATCCAAGTTCATATTTGTTAGCTCTGTGACCTCAGGAAAAATTAATGAACTTCTCTGAGCTCAATATCCTAATAGATGAAATGTAGACATGTTAGTATTTACTTCTGTGTAACAAAACATCCCAAACCATTGTGGCTTAAAACAATAGTTGCAAATATAGTTGAGCTACACAACAAATTAGTTTGCAACTCTGTGGTTTGACAATTTAGACTGGGATCTGCTGAGTGGATCTTCTGGCTCCAATTGGATTTTTCTTATGCATCCTTAGTCAGCTACAGGTTAGCTAGGAGGCTGTTTTTCCAGACTTTGGCTAATGTTAACTAGCTCTCTCCAATGTGGCCTCTCATCCTACAGAAAGTTAGATTATCCTTGAACACATGGAAATGGCAGAGTTCACACACACAGACACACACAGACACTCAGACTCTAAATTGGCACAATATCACTTTTAACATGTTTCATTAACCAAATCAGCTAACAATGAAAATTTAGTTTTAAAGAGTGAAGATAAGATCACATCTAGGTGGCAGGAGGGGTAGAATGTGGAGCTAACTTCTCTCACAAATTCATAAAAATACATCTATGTATGGAATTATTCTCACAGAACATCTATTTCCCACTGACAAAATACTTCAGACTTCCAAAAGGAAAGAAATTTTCCACATATCTGGGTAGGGCAAAGAAAAAAAGAGAGAGAGAGAGAGATACAGAGAGAAAGGAACTGGGATGGAACTTGCATCCCTGGGAAGGAGCTGTAAAGTGGAAAGGTTTTCACACAGTGAGAAATCCTATTATCTCACTGATGAGATCAGCTGGGACAGAGGGGGAGCTTTGGAGCCTCAGAGGAGAGCATAGCACCCAGTTTGCAGAAGGCAAAGTGGAGAGAGACCTGCACAGATCATCTGGTCAGTGCCAGATGACTCTCTTTAGTGGACTCCACTTGTCCACTGGGGTGAGTGGAGGCTGGGTGCTGAGGCTCAGGTTTTGAAGATCAGAACATGGGAAGAGGACTGAATTTGGATGCATGGAGACAGCCTGAGGGGGCTACAGTGTTGTGTGCCACAACCTAGAGAATACAAGAAGCCTGGGCCTACCAGAGAAGCAAGGAGCCCTTGTTCTGGGGTGTTTGATTAGAAGGGTGGTCCACCATAGATCTTCTTCCTTTTCATGTGCTCTCACACAGCACAGTACCACCTACATGAGCTCTAGGGCTAGGTGTGAACTGCTTCTGTTATCATGGTCTCCAAAGGAGAGTGCAGACTGCTGCTGCCACTGAGGGTCCCACAAGAGGGCACAAGTTGCTGCTGCCACTTCCCAAGGAGCACATACAACCTACCACTGCTACCTCCAAGTGTCCCACAATTGGGAACTAATCACTGCCCTTACCTTCCTGGAAGCAAGCATGGGTTGTACACCTGCACATCCTCTATGAAGTGGATAATGGCTAGCACACTCTTAGGAAAGAGATGGCAAGCATCCAAACCTCATGTTAAAAAATATTAAGCCCACACAAGTTATGATAATATGCTCCCACAAATAAATAGCCATCCAAGACTGCAGTAGAAAATTATTTCTCCTAAATTCACAGAATAGAGAAAAATAAACAAAATGCAAAAGTAGAGGAGCCATTCTCAGTTAAAAGACCAATAGAAATCACTTGAAGGAACAAACAATAAAACAGACCTTTTCAGTCTAACAGAAAAAAAGTTCAAAAATGAGGTAATGAAAATACCAAAAAAATTAAGAAAGATTATTGACAGAAATGCAGATTACTATAAACAGGAATTATAAAATATAAGGAAGATACAAGAAAAATTAGAAAATTCATTTCCTGAGACAAAAGCTGAGCTAAAGGCAATGATTAGCAGAATGAATAATTTAGAATAAAGAATAAATAATCTGGAAGGTAGAAAATTGGATATTACCCAATCAAAAAAGCAGACAGAAAGCCAAACTTAAAGAAATAAAAGATACCTGTGAAATAATATAAAACATGCCTATGTATGCATAATAGGCTTTACAGAAGTAGAAGAAAGGTAAAGGGGGGTTGAAAATGTATATGAAAAGATTTATAGCTGGAAATTCCCCAAACTTAAACAATGAAGCATATATACAGATACAGGAAGCACAGAAGCCCCCAAACAAGATGAATCCAAATAAACTTACTCGAAGGCATTTACAAAAATGGCAAAAGTTAAAGATAGAGAGAAGATTCTAAAGGCAGTAAGAGTTAATTACCAGCGAACTCCATAAGGCTACAAGTTTATTTCTATACAGAAACACTGCAGAACAGAAGAGAGTGGCAAACAATATTAAAAGTCTTGAAAGGGAAAAATATGAAATCTAGAACACTCTACCCAACAAGATTATTTGGAATACGAAGAGAAACAAAGAATTTCTCAGACAAACAAAAACTAAAAGGATACAGCAATACTAAACCTAGCTTAAAAGAAAAACTTAAATGACATTTTTAAATAGAAAAGAAGCAAGAAGATATAGGAAGGAAGAAGTCACAATTGGAAAGTTAATCACTTAAATTATCTAGTAAACAGGACTTCCCTGGTGGCTCAGAGGTTAAAGCGTCTGCCTCCAATGTGGCAGACCCAGGTTCAATAAATGTTATTCAACGATAAGGCAGATAAATAGTGAGGTTCAAGGTGGAGGGAGAGAATTTAAGAAAAGTGCTCTGAGGAAGACAGGTGGGTAGAGGCTGCATAATATACATCAGCTTCCACAATTGTAAAACGGGGGAAATAACAGTTGCTATATCACACTTCCCTGGTGGCTCAGAGGTTAAAGCGTCTGCCTCCAATGCGGGAGACCCAGGTTCAATCCCTGGGTCGGGAAGATCCCCTGGAGAAGGAAATGGCAACCCACTCCAGTATTCTTGCTTGGAGAATCTCATGGACTGAGGAGCCTGGTGAGCTGCAGTCCATGGGGTCACAAAGAGTCGGACACGACTGAGTGACTTTACTTTACTTTACTTACTTACTTATCACACAAATGGACGTGAGTTTGAGTGAACTCTGGGAGTTGGTGATGGACAGGGAGGCCTGGCGTGTTGCAATTCATGGGGTCGCAAAGAGTCGGACACGACTGAGCGACTGAACTGAACTGACAGTCTCATAAAGAGTGAGAGTTATTTCTTGTAAAACAGTTGTGAAAGTACCTGGCAGGTCGAAAGTGCTATCTTTAATATATAAAATTGTAGTACTACAATTATCTTATTATTACCGGTCCTTCATCACACTGAAGCCTTCCAGATGGATGCCTTAGGAGGCTAACTCTTTTCTGGTTCTCAGTCACTTCAGTGACTCCCGATTCCTACTATCCTGAATTCTTTCTGACACATCACAGGATCTGTGACATTCTTCTCTAGGATGTCTGTGTTGATTAACCCCTACTTTTACCTAAAATCAGTGAGCAGCAAGGAGGCTGGTGATGAATGAGTACAGAGGTGTTTCAAAGAGCCAACCTACAGCCTATTTGTGGGACCAGCACACTGGTGGATATCAATCGGAAAAAGCCATTTTTAGCGCTGACAAGAGAGCTAGGGCTTTTTCCCTAGTTCCATTTCTCCGTTCTTTCCTCATGGGAACTCTAGCCATTGCACTCTGTAGCTGCTTCCCAAGTTGGCCTGAGTGATTATTTCCTCACCCAACCACATTATGTCATCATGCACCTTTTTTGTGTGTGTGATTTGATAGTTGTTTATTTCTTGTTTGTTTTTTTTTTGTCAAGAAAGGTGTTTTTTATTTACTATTTTCAGCCAGAATGCTTGTTGAATGTCTTTCCCTTAAATTCCAATATCCTTACTATTTCCACATCTTTACCTTTTAAAATTAACTCTATGAATTTTGTTAAATATCAAATTATATCTTTACTTATGAAATGGTTTCTTCTTCTATGTGTTTTAACATCATTTTATTTTTCATATTTTATTTTTTATTATTTTTTTTACTTTACAATGTTGTATTGGTTTTGTCATACATCAACATGAATCCGCCACAGGTGTACATGTGTTCCCTATCCTGAACTCCCCTCCCACCTCCTTCCCCAGGTTGTTTATTTCTGCTGCTGCTGCTAAGTTGCTTCAGTCGTGTCCGACTCTGTGCGACCCCATAGACGGCAGCCCACCAGGCTCCCCCATCTCTGGGATTCTCCAGGCAAGAACACTGGAGTGGGTTGCCATTTCCTTCTTTAATGCATGAAAGTGAAAAGTGACAGTGAAGTCACTCAGTTGTGTCCGACTCTTCACGATCCCATGGACTGCAGCCCACCAGGCTCCTCCGTCCTTGGGATTTTCCAGGCAAGAGTGCTGGAGTGGGGTGCCATTGCCTTCTCTGAGGCAAGAGTACTAAGAGGATGCAAAACATAAAATGTTTAGATCATATAGTGCAAACCATTATTTTATAGACCAAGCTTCAACCCAGAAATAGGAGTGGACTTGCTTAAAGTCACAATGCTAGCATGTTTATTTCTTCCCAAAATTTAGGCTTCTTGAGGGTAGGGACCATGGTTTCTACTTAATTAGTATTTCTCTCTACATAGCATCTAATATGGTAGAGAGCTAATGATATTATAAATTACAAATCATCTCAGAGTAAGAAGACTTGGGTTTTGAGAAAACATCACTTACTAACTGCATGATCTAAGTTGAGTTGACACACTCCTTAGACTTTGTTTCTACCTCTGTGAAATGATGTTATTAATGATTTTCTCTGTTCTTCACAGTCGCTCAGTCATGTCTGACTCTTTGTGACTCCATGGACTGTATGTAGCCCACCAGGCTCCTCTGTCCATGCAATTCTCCAGGTAAGAATACTGGAATGGGTAGCCTTTCCCTTCTCCACGGGATCTTCCTGACCCAGGGATGGAACCCATGTCTCTTGTATTGCAGGCGGTTCTTTACCGTCTGAGCCACCAGGGAAGCCCTTGGACTGCAAGAAGATCAAACTAGTCTATCCTAAAGGAAATCTACCCTGAATACTTATTGGAAGGACTGATGCTGAAGCTCCAATATTTTGGCCACCTGATGCGAAGAGCTGCCTCACTGGAAAAGACCTGATGCTGAGAGAGATTGAGGGCAGGAGGAGAAGGGGACGACAGAGGATGAGGTGGTTAGATAGCATGACCAACTCAATGGACATGAATTTGAACATACTCTGGGAAACAGTGAATGACAGGGAAGACTGGTATGCTGCCATCCATGGGGTCACAAAGAGTCAGACACGACTTAGCGACTGAACAAGAACTTCTTTACAGAGTGTGGTCAGGACAAAGTTGAGAAATTGGGCACAGAAGTTATTTCTAGTTTATGAAGTGTCAGCCAAACTGAGACACTTAATAGGTCTGAGCTAGGCATAAAGAAAATACCAAATCATGCTTAAATGAAAGCTTCTCCTGTATAGGGCCACCAGCAGAGTTCAGTAGATAAGGTGGCCAGGCTTAGATAACTGAATCTCCCTCTCCTATCTTGGGAAAGTGGTACAAGAGCAGCTCCCACCCCTAGTTTTCCTGAGACGCAGGACCTAACGTCCCAAACCTACCTTGATTTCCACTCACATTGTCTGCAACCCCTCCACCTTTCCAGCTTTCCAGGTTCTTTAAATCCTTCTCAGGGAGTGAGGTTATCAGC
>SJXQ01011890.1:12366-42962 GCA_006408695.1 Aepyceros melampus
GGTAGGCCCCCAGTAATTGGCCCCTCCCCACTTGTTCACTATTTACTAGCATGCACTGAAGGGCAACTGCTGCTGCTGCTGCTGCTGCTGCTGCTGCTGCTAAGTCGCTTCAGTCATGTCTGACTCTGTGTGACCTCATAGACGGCAGCCCACCAGGCTCCGCCGTCCCTGGGATTCTCCAGGCAAGAACACTGGAGTGGGTTGCCATTTCCTTCTCCAATGCATGTATGCATGCTAAGGCGCTACAGTTGTCTGACTCTGTGCGACTCCATGGACAGCAGCCCACCTGTGCTCTGTCCACGGGACTCTCTAGGCAAGAATACTGGAGTGGGTTGCCATTTCCTTCGTGCTGAGGGGAATAGCACTGCACAATTCTGGGCTGAGGGGCGGTGAGAACCAGGATGGTTGCTATTATCCTTGTGGTCTAGGTGACTAGCGCCCTCTGGTGCACAATGCCAGGAATACAAGGTGACTGGTACCTGCTGCTGCTGCTGCCTCTAGTTCCATCTCCAGGCCCAACACAGGCCACTTCCTCTGTTTTGAATGTGCTAGTCCTCTCCTCTCCACCCTCTCAAACCCTCCCCATCCACTGAGGACCTGCTTGACTTCTAACTGCTCCATGAAAATTTTTCTGATTTCTCTAGCTCAAGTTGCCATCTTCCTCCTATGAACACCTGACATGTGAAAAGTGCTATGCTAATTTATATACAGCAAACCTTGGAGATATTGCAGGTTAAGGTCCAGACCACCACAATAAAGCAAGTATTGCAATAAAGGAAGGCACGTGATTTTTTTTTGTTTTTTGTTTCCCAGTACATATAAAAGTTACATTTACACTATAACTTCTGAGTGTGTAATATGCATAGTATTTGACTGAAAAATATGCATACCTTAATTTTAAAATATTCTATTGTTAAAAATTCCAAAGTAATTACAATATTAACGTGAAAGAACACAGATCACCATAACAAATGTTATAATAATGAAAATGTTTGAAATATTGCAAGAATTACCAAAAGTGACACAGAGATATGAAACTGTTGGAAAACTGGTATCAACAGACTTGCTCAGTGCCGTATCTGTAAAGCACAGTGACGTGAAACGCAATCAATCTAGGTATGCCTGCAACTGTGGTACTACACTTATCTTTGCGTTGCAGTTCTTGATCACAATGAAGCCCTCCAGATAAGGTGCTACAGTTTTCTTAGTGCTCACTTCAGTCTCGAGATTCCTATTTGCTACCCATCCTTAAAGTCAGCATCTCATAGGGGAACATGTCTACACGTCCTCTAGCTTCTTGATGTGCTGTAGTCTTCTTTCTATCCTGTTCATTTATTGATTTATTTATAGCTGTGCTGGGTCTTTGATGTACTTTCTCTAGTTGCGGTGACTGGGGGCTGCTCCCTAGCTGCAGTGCACAGGTTTCAGGTTGTGGCCCCAGAGTGTGCAGGCTTCAGTAGCTGCAGCACATGAGCTCAGTAGTTGGCCACACAAGTTTAGTTGCCCTGAGGCATGTGGGATCTTCCTGGACCAGGGATCAAACCCATGTCCTCTGCACTGGCAGGCAGATTCCTAACCACTGAACCCCAGGGAAGTCCCAAGTCTTCTTAATTGTAAGTATTATAGGGTAGTGACTATGTCTTAGATCCCTCCTAGTGTAGTGATTAATATAAATAGCTTTACAGAAATACTAAGAGCTACTGTTTATTGAGAACTTATGATGGGTCAGGCACATCAGATGAGACATGCTTGAAATCATATATGCCATTCAATCCTCACAGCAACCTTGTGAGGCAGGTACTATTATTCATTTTTCACAGACAAGAAAACAGGTTAAGAGAGGCAAGTTGATCTGCTTACACCTAAAACCACTCACTAACAGCCTGGCTCCAGAGTTCACACTAAACCATTATTTTATTGCTTCTCAAAATGTGGTCTGCATAAACAACCTTCATTTGAATCGCTTCAGGTGCATACCACAAACCGTTGCACCCCACGCCAGCTAAGCTGAATCAGAATCACTGAGGATAGGCTCCAGAGTACTTAAGATTTTATCCAGGTAATTGATATTAGACTAAAGTTTCAGAACCAATATACTAAATACATGTGTGTTAACTGCCACAGAATCATGCATATAAATACATACCCATCCATGCATGTAAAGAAAAACATACCCATCAACACATAATATTTTGTATCAGAGTGGTCCTTAGGGATCAGTGAGGGAAAGTATCCATAGAGTCTGCTTTTCCAGCCAAATAATCATATTACCAAATCTGCATAGTGAATTTCACATTCCTGCCTCTATATGAAAAACAGGTATAAAAATATCTTGGCCTTGCTGGATCTTGGCAGTGAAGTGTGAGTGGGTGGATGCCCAGACTCACAGCCCACCCTACCCGCTCCTCCCACACAATGTCTATGAGTCTGTTTATTAGGTTATGCCATACACCAATTTCAAAAGAAAGTGAAGGTGCAAAGGAGACCCAAGGTATATCAAAATCTTCGCTTTGGTAATTCTTCACTATGAACCTGAATAAGTTGCTTAATTTCTCTTCCTTCATTCTTTTCGTCTATAAGATTGAGATGATAACAACAGGAGCCATTTCATAAAACTGTTATGAAGGTTAAATGGCCCAGTGCGTTTAAAGAGCTTGGCGTCTGTCTTACAACAAGAGCTTGACAAGTCACACTTGATGTTTGTACAGTAGTAATATTGTCAGGTTTGGAGCTTAGCATCCAGACCTGTTTCCAGCTGGATTACAAGTGGGTCTTTAGGTGGAGGACCCTGGAGAGTTTGTCGGTATGATGTGGAAGAATATGTTTTTGGATATGAAACTGGGATGGAAGAAAAAATAAAGATATTATTTTGCTTAGCACTTCCTCTCCTGTCATGGTAATTTATTATTATTTATTTAATGATATGCAGCTCTACTACAAAAAAATATTCAGTGTCCTGACAGCTGAACTTTTCACTTTCAAGTCAAGTCTCATATATACAAGCCAAGGTGGTATGTAGAATAGTCAGAAAAGGAATAAGGGGCCCTCATTTGGGTAATGTCGCCTCATTGTCAACTTTACATACTTATAAATTCTGAGAGTGGCCCACGCTACATTAGGTCTAGGTATGGACACTGTTCCCAGTTATTGCATTCCATTTTTCTGGTCTAGGCAACTACTTTGTAAAAATGTTTCACATTTTCTACTAAATTTGTTTCTAGGAAAAATTTCATTTTATTTCTATTACAGATCCCAATTAACTAAAGATGCATATTGTAAACTCTAGGGAACCACTCAATTTTCAAAAAGAGGTACAAATTAAAAGCCAGTAGTCAAGGTAAAATGGAATAAAAATGCTCAATGTTTAAAAACTGTAAACATTGAAAAGTCAAAGAAGAAATGGAATAAATAGAAAACAGCAAGCATTAATGATACATTTCAACCAAACTATATCAGGAAATACAGTAAGTGCAAGTTGTCTAAATATACCACTTAAAAGACACAGATTTTTCACATGGAATAAGAAAGCCAGACACAATTATGTCTTCTACAAGAAGCCTACTTTTAAATACAAAGACCCATATAGACCCATATAGAGTAAAAGTAAAGGGAAAAATCAGTGTTTTCATTCCCTGGCCCTGGCAGATGTTGCCAGATGTTGGATAAAGTGAGGAAGGTAACATCGGAACAAGACGGCAAGGAGGAAAGAATATACATGTCCGAAATTCTTCATAGAAAACATTTAGGGTTCTATGATTCCTGAAATTCAGAACTTAGGGTATTTTGGACAGGTAATATGTGAATATATGGTATATTATATAACACTCCTGGTAGGTGTTATAAACACAATAGTATTTCATAGTGAAATGGACAGTCACATAAACAGTTTATACATAAAGACTATGTTGTTCAGTCACTAAGTCATGTCCAATTCTTTATGACCCCGTGGACTACAGTACGCCAGGCTTCCCTGTCCTTCACAATCTCCCCTGGTGGCTCACATAGTAAAGAATCTGCCTACTATGCAGCAGACCTGGGATTGATCCCTGGTTCAGGAAGATCCCCTGGAGAAGGGACTGGTTATCATTCTAGTATTCTTGCCTGGAGAATCCTATGGACAGAGGAGCCTGGCGGGCTACAGTCCATAGGGTTGCAAAGAGTTGGACACAGTTGAGCAACTAACATAAAGACTATACAAAACCTTCTATCAGTTGGGGTCAAGTTTTGCTGCCTAATGAGTTTTGGTGCAAAATTTATGAAAACTTTTGGTTTTTGGAGGTTACTGAATTTTGGAATTATAGCTAATGGATCTTGGTCCATGGTCATGTCAGTCGAGGAGAACAAGAAAAACAGTAAGACCCACGAAAGAGGCCATGCTGAAGCTCCTCAGTTGTGGGTTAGAGGCCCGTTCTTCACTTTTTCCAGCCAGAGACAGCACTCGGCCTCTAGCCTGACGCACCCACAGTGCACAATACTTTGAGTGCAAGGTTGCAGATCCCCTAGGGCAAAGTTACGCCCACTATACACGCAGAGAATATGACCTTAGGATAGAAGCGCTGCATACACCACGGCCAAGTGCTGACCAGGGGTGGCATCAGGAAGGACTAGAACAGAGCAGCTCTTTTAATGTATTAAATTCATGCACAAGATTTTACCTGGAGAAAGGGTACTAAACTATTGCCAAAGAATATCTGTCGACCATAGCATTGAAAAGTACATTGGATTGTTTCATTGAAATTTGCTGAGAGTAGAACTTAAATGTGCTCACTACATTTAAGAAAGAAAAAGAGAGTGGGGCTGAGGGAGGGAGGAAAGGAAGGAGGGGAAAAGGATGGGTAAATACGTGAGGTGACTGATGCATTAACTCACATTCTAACCACCATGTGGAACACCTTAAATATCTTATAATTGTATCTGTCAGTCATACCTCAAAAAAGCTGGAAAAAAGGTGGTTTGATTTTATTCTATTTGGAGTTTAGAGAGATATATATTCATGTATTTCATCAAATTAGGGACGTTTTGGCCATTATTGCCCCTAATATTCTTTCTACCCCTTCCTCTCTTTTCTCTTCTAGGACTCCTGTTGTGATATGTTGGTCTTGATGGGTCCCATAGTTCTAGTAGGAGCTCGCTCAGCCATTCTGAAGGCAGAAGTATAATCAATTCCTCTTAACCTCAGCATATAAACTTCCTAGGGGAATCTGTGGATACCTGATCTAATGGAGATAAGCCAAGTCATGAGCAGACTGTGGAAATGATGGAAACTTGGCTGAGTTTCATAGGCAAACAGTTGGCAGGGTTGGTCCTTAGGTATAGCCCACTTCAGTGACCATCTACCTTTCTCCACTCCTGCCCTCGTCATATGCATAATACACCATCATTAACTCTCACTTTACACTTAGTGATTCTCATGAAGGGGGTGCCCTACAGCACATCTACGCCCACGGGACCTTATGCTGTGCCTCCTTCTGTGTACTCTCAGTCTCTCACGGGTTCAAATCACTGGAATGAATGGCATAGTGGAAGCCTACTATATTCCTATCACTAAATCCTTCCCAACATCAGCCTGCAGCGAGGTCCACAATGTCCATCAGATGTCATTTCTGGAGGCTGAGGTATTCTGAGGCAGCATGATAAACCAGGAAAAACTTCAGCTGACGGTTGGACATGTTGAGGTTCTAATAGCACCTCTGCCACTTATTAGCTGTGTGACTTTGAGAAAAATCACTTACCCTCTCTGAACACAGGTCCTCAACTGTTAAAAGGGATGATAATAATGCAAACCACTCTACAGAGTTGTGAGAATTAAATGAAACGAAGTCAAGGGTTGAAGGTGAGATGTGAATCTTACAACTTACAAACTTACAGGCCGAGTGGTGGCATGCAAAGAGCACAGCATGGAGTAAGATAAACCTGGATTCGAAACTGGGCTCTGCATTTACCAGCTGTATGACCTTGCTAGTCTCTTAATTAGCTTACCTGGGTTCCTCATCGGCAAAATGCTTCCCTGGTGGCTCAGAGGTTAAAGCGTCTGCCTCCAATGCGGGAGACCCGGGTTCGATCCCTGGGTCGGGAAGATCCTCTGGAGAAGGAAATGGCAATCCACTCCAGTATTCTTGCCTGGAGAACCCATGGACGGAGAAGCCTAGTAGGTTACAGTCCATGGGGTCGCAAAGAGTTGGACACGACTAAGCAACTTCACACACAAAATGGTGACAAGAACACTGATCATAAATAATAGTCATGAAGATTCAATGGGAGAATGTAAGTGAAAACAAACATGTGTGCATGCATTGCATACATACTTTTGGAGCATGTGGGAGTATGGTATGATTTCTCCACACAGGGCAGTATGGGGAAAGGTGGGGGAATACTTTAGAACAAGTGCTCAGGAAAGCCTATTACTGACACTAAGAAGGTGATGGAAGCACTTGGCAAACGGGAGTTTCCATTCTTTGCAAATTTTTAAAACTTGCATTACTTCCATCCAGACATCTTGTAAAAGGTTCTCTCCTTTGAGAAACATGTATCCACTTCCCTGGGGTATCCCTCCCCCTTGACCAGTTCCTTGCTTTCTCCTCAGACTCCTGTGCTTGCCCTGCCCCTCTAAAGCATAAAACCCTGATTCAGTAGTCAGCCTCTTTCCATGGTTCCTTTCCTGCATCATGCCTGCTAGTTTGTTTGTGAGAATCCTCTTCTTTTTCTAAACCTTTTCATGACAACTTTATTCAGATATAATTAAGAAACCACTCTCACTGACCACAAGCTAAGGAGCAGGTCTCTTCAGTCTGGCCAGAGACCAAGCTGCTAACACTGAACACAGTTCTTCGGTTTAACCCTGGGCTCCAACCAAATATCTAACCTGAGATGTAGCCTGAGTGCCTAACTCTGGACTTAACCCGAATTTCAGACTGAGCCCTTAACGCTGGTCCCTGAGATGGGAACCTCAATTCTATCCATCAGCTGAGCCTCTTTCTGGCCATACTCCAATACCTTAACTCTGATTAAACTGAGTCTCTAGATCTAGTCATATATTCGCTGCCTATATCTGGTCCAAGGCTAAGTAGTTATGACCAGTTCCAGACTGAGACTTTAACCTTGATCTCCTATTGAACCCTAACTATGGCCACTGATAAACCCTTAATTTGTGTACAGAGATGCAACATATGATCAGACCGAGCCTCTACACCTGTCCCAGGCTGAGTCTCAAGCTGAAGCTACAGACTGTGACCTAACTGTGGAATATACTTAATATCCTCCACAGACCACAAAATGAATGCTCAGCATACACACTGACTGAACTCTCACCCTGACCACAAACGGAGGCTCTAACTCTGTCACCGCATGAGATCTGATCTTGGAAACCTACCCAGCTACAATTTCCACCGACTTAGCACTAACCAGAAAATGACCCCAACGTTGGCAATAGAATGACTGCTAAACTTGGCTTCGTACAGAAACAAAAACATGTACGGAGACTGAACTCTAAACTTGGCCAAAGACTGTGCCTTAATCCTGGCCAAGAAGTGAAACCAAATCTTCTTCAAAACTGGAGGATATATTCTGACCACATCATATGCCCTAATCCTGTTCACAGATAGGACCCTGAATACAGCCATAGCCTGAGACTTAACTCTGTTCAAAGCTTGAGTTCTAAATCTGGCCAGAGACTGAGTTCATAAGTCTGACCGTGGAATAATTCACTGAACCTGGGCTCCATCACTGGCCACTGATTTTGCCCCTAAATCGTATGGCCTCTAACTGCTTACAAATTCAGCTTTTAGTCACAGACTGAATTCTTAACTCTTATCACAGACTGAGCCATTAAGATGAACCTCCAGCCTGGGCTTTCACCCTGAAAATAAAACTGACACTTTCAAGATGGCTAATGACTGATCTTGAATATTTGAGGCAAATTGAACCCTATCTCTGGCTAAATGCTAGCCCCAGATTGACTCTCAACTCTGACCACAGCTTTAACCTTAATTCCAGCCACAGACATTGCCAAGACCAGAAACTGAATTGTTTACCAAAAGTGGGCAAAGACTGAACTCACATTCTGAATGTGAATGAAGGACAAAATGAAACAAATACTTTTCATAGTCTTTGCCTAAAATCTAACAAGAGATTAATTTGTACCCTGAGCCCAGATGCAACTCACCATGGCCAAGGTGCACCATGGGAGCTCTATTCCTGGGTACATTCTGAGCACCACCCTGGGACGAAGACTGTAAATCCTGCCCAGAGTCTGAGACTCAAAGACTAAACCCTAAGCCTGGCTAAAGAATGATTCCTAACACTACAAGGTTATATCAAAACCCTCCTCATATTATTAGAACTAACAACAGGCTAAGACTGAGTACTAACCTTTGTCACAGAATGATTCTTAATCCCATAAACAAAGTTCACTATTTTAGTGGCCACAAACTGAGGCCTAGCACTAGCTTGATATTGAGCAATCAGCCTGGCCACAATCTGAACCCTAAATTGGGGAAAGATGTACGCATGACACTGGGCAGGGTAGGAACACTAAAAATTAGCACAGACTGAACTCTACGACTGATACCAGATTGCCTGCCATACTAGCCAGAGTCTAAGTACCAAATTGACAGCAGGACATGAACATTCTGAACTCAAACCCTGGCAACAGCCTGAGCCCCAAACCCTGATTGCAGCCTGAGACTCTAACTTTAAACACAAGCTGGATCCTATATGTTGTCCATTCTCACACTAACTGTGATTTGTAGACTGATGTGTTTTTTTTTTAATTTAAATTTTATTTTTTTTTACTTTACAATACTGTATTGGTTGTGTAGTCTACTGTATTGTAGACTGATGTGTAACGTGGGCAGCCAACCTGAGAAACATGTTTACACTCTTATCTTAGCCCTAAAACCTTCTTCATAGTAAGTCTTAACCTGGCCATCGGCAATCCCCCAAACTCTGGTATTAAATAAAAGCTTGTTGTCACTGTTAAGCACTGTCATGTCTGCGTCTTTCTGTGACCCCATGGACTGTAGCCCACCAGGCTCCTCTGTCCATGGGCTTTCCCAGGCAAGAATACTGGAGTAGGTTGCCATTTCCTTCTCGAGGGCATCTTCTTGACTAAGGGAGCAAACCTGCAAACCCACGTCTACTGCACTGGCAGGTGGATTCTTTACTGCTGAGCCACCAGGGAAGCCTGGTAAAAGCTTATCGGATACAAAAATCAGTTGCATTTCTATATATTAACAACAATCTCTCTGAAACTTAAGAAAACATATCATTTATGATAGCATCAAAATAACAAAATATATAGGAATAAACTTTAACTAAGGAGGTGAATGGAGAAGGAAATGACAATCCACTCCAGTAGTCTTGCCTGCAGAATCCCATGGACAGAGGAGCCTGGTGGGCTACAGTTCACAGGGTTGCAAAGAGTCAGACATGACTGAAGCCACAAGCATGCACGCACAAGGAGGTGAAAGGCTTGTACAATGGAAACCATAAAATACTAAAGACAGAAATTAAAGCAGATGCAAATTAATGGAAAGACATCCCTTGTTTGTAGATTGAAGACTTAATATTGTCAAAATGTCCATACTACCCAAAGTGGTCCATAGATCCAACCCAATACCTATCAAAATACCAATGGCGTTTTAAACAGAAAAAGAAAAAACAACCATAAAATTAATATGGAACCGAATAGTTCTCCAAATATGACATAAAAATTGCCAACAGGTTTATGAAAAGATGCTCAAGGTCATCAATCACGAGGGAAATGCAAGTGAGCTATCACCCCACACCTGTTAGGATGGCTATTACCAAAAAGGCAAGAGATAACAAGTGCAACTATATCAAACTAGTTTTTGTACAGTGAAGGAAACTATCAACAAAATGAAAAGGCTGCCTTCTGAATGGGACAAGGTATTTGCAAAAATATATCCAATAAGGGCTTAATATCCAAAATATACAAAGAAATCATGGAACTTGACATAAAATATATATATATATATATATATATATATAATCTCATTTAAAAAATGGGCAGAGGACACAAATAGACATTTCTCCAAAGAAAACATACAGATGGCCAACAGACACATGAAAAGATGTTCAGTATCACTAATCATCAGGAAAATGCAAATCAAACCCACAATGGGATATCACCTCACAACTGTCAAAATCACTATTATCAAAAAAGACAACAAATCACAAGTGCCAGCAAGGATGTGGAAAAAGGGAAGCTTTGTGCACTGTTGGTGGGAATGTAACTTAGTGCAGCCACAATGAAAAACGGTATGGAGGTTTTTCAAAAAATTAAAAACAGAATTATCATACTATCCAGCAATTCCACTCCTGGGTGTTTATCCAAAGAAAATGAAAACACTAATTCAAAACTATGTATGAGCCCCTATGCTCACTGCAGCACTGTTTACAATAGCCAAGGTATAGAAGCGAACTCAGTGTCCACCAATAGATCAATAGATGAATGAATAAGAAGATGTGGTATATATTTATATGATGGAATATTTCTCAGCCATAAAAAAGAACAAAATGTTGCCATCTGTGACAACATGGATGGACCTAGAGGGCATTATGCTAAGTGAAATAAATCAGACAGAGAAAGACAAATATTACATGATTTAACATATATGTGAAATCTAAAAAAAAAAATTAAGGAACATAACAAAACAGAAACAGAGGTATAGATACAGACAACAGATAGGTGGTTGCCAGAGGGGAAAGAGATAGGACAAGGAGAGAAACAGATGAGGGAGATTAAGAGGTACAAACTTCCAGTTACAAAATAAATGATTCAAGGATATGAAATGTACTATGTGGGGAATATAGTCAATATTGTGTCTTTGTATGGTGACAGATGGCAATGAGACATATTGTGGTGATCATTTAGAAATGTATAGAGATACCCAGTACTCTTGCCTGGAAACTCCCATGGATGGAGGAACCTGGTAGGCTGCAGTCCATGGGGTCGCTAAGAGTCAGATACGACTGAGCGACTTCACTTTCACTTTTCACTTTCATGCACTGGAGAAGGAAATGGCAACCCACTCCAGTGTTCTTGCCTGGAGAATCCCAGGGACGGGGGAGCCTGGTGGGCTGCCGTCTATGGGGTCGCGCAGAGTTGGACACGACTGAAGCGACTTAGCAGTAGCAGCAGAGATACAGAATTTGTGGTATATGTGTACCAGAAACTAACATAGCATTGTAGATCAATTACACTTCAAAAACAAACTCTAGAAAATTAGATCAGATTTGTGGTTACTAGAAGCAGGGGGGTGGGGTGGGCAGAAGGATTTGGATAGAGGTGGTTAAAAGGTACAAGCTGTTAGTTATAAGATAAATAAGTATTGCTACTAGGGATGTAATGCCCACTATGATCAGTATAATTAATTCTGCTCTATGTTAGGTATGAAAGTTGTTAAGAGACTAAATCCTCTCCTCTTTGGTAACAATAAATTTGTTTTTTACCCATCTGTGAGTCTGTTTTTGTGTATAGATTCATTTATATCATTTTTAGATTCCACATACAATGATGTCAAATTGAGAGGGAGGGAAGAACAAAATTGGGAGTATGGGATTAACCGATATGAACTACTATATATAAAAGATAAACAGTAAGGATATACTGTATAGTACAGGAATTATAATCTATGACTTGTAATAATCTATAATGCAGTGTGCATGCATGCACGCTCTCACTTCCGCTGTGTCCACTCTTTGCAACCCCATGGACTGTAGCCCACCAGGCTCCTCTGTTCATGGGATTCTCCAGGCGAGAATCCTGGAGTGGGTTGCCATGCCCTCCTCCAGGATAATGCAGTATAATCTGAAAAAAAATAATTAAATCACTTTATTGAACACCTGAAAGTAACGCAACATTGTAAATCAGGCATACTTCAAGAAAGAAAGAAAATAATCAACTTGTTTGTTTTAAGCAAAAGAGAGAGAGAGAGAAACAGAGAGAATACTTCCTAAGAGTTCTCATCACAAGGAAAAAAAAATTGTTTTCTATTTCTTTAATTTTGTATCTGTATGAGATGATGGATGTTCACTAAACCTATTGTCATCGTTTCATGATGCATAGCATCATGATTCTATACACTTCAAACTTATACAGAGCTGTGTGTCAATTATATCTCAATAAAACTGGAAGGAAAAAAATCAGTTTAAAAAGGTATCAGTGAGGATATGGAGAAATTGGAATTTTCATACACTGTTGGTAGAAATAGAGAATGGTGCAGTCACCATGGAAAAAATATGGAGGTTCTGCCAAAAATTAAAATTAGACATGTCATTGACATTTGTGTGTGTGATGTGATACACTTATATATGTAAAATATTATTCAGCCTTAAAAAGAAGGAAATCTTACCATTTGTGACAACATAGATGAACATAGAAGACATTATACTAAGTGGAAAAAGCCAAATAGAAGTGGACAAATATTCATAACTTCACTTATATCAGATAACTAAAATAGCCAAACTCATACAGACAAAAGAATGGTAGCTGCCAGGGGCTGAGGAGAGGAGCAAATGGGGAGCTTGTGCTCAGTGAGTATAAGGTTTTCGTTTTACAAGATGAGTAAGTTCTAGACTTATTTACAACATAGTGCCTATCGCTAAAAATACAGTATTGTGCACTTTAAGATATGTTAAGAGGACAGATTTCATGTTAAATGTTCTTTCCACTCCCCAAAAAAAGAAAATCCACAAGAGAAGAGAAGGAGATTTTTGGAGGTGATATATACATTCAGTGCCTTGACTATGGTGATGGTGTCATGGCTATATGCATGTGTCCAAACTCATCAAAACGTATACACTAAATACATGGAATTTTTGTATATCAGTTATGCATAAATAAAGCTTTTTCAAAAGAAACAGAAGGGACATTGCCCATGATTTTTGTGCCTATAATCAGGAAAATAAATTTTTCCATAAGTCAAAGCATATTCCTTTTTATGTCTCACTGATGAAAAAGCACCTGAGAAAAGTACTGTTAGCATCTAGTCTATCTTTTGTTAATGATAAAGGAAAGGCATGCTTTCAAGGTTTGGGGTTAACCAGTTATTAGTATGTGCCACAGCAGGAGCTCTCTGTTATCCAAAATTGTTTGACAAATTACTGTCTCAACACCCAATCCAGCTACTAATAATTATAAGCTTCCTCCAAGTATTTAAATAAGCAAAAATAAGTGTATCATGTATGGAACAACACTGGAATTATATAAACTAGAATGTTACTAGATAACATTAACACTCAGCACTCAGTAAACAGAAACCTACACAAAGTCAAAATGGGATGATTACCAGCAGAATCAACTCTGACACAGTTCAGTTCAGTTCATTTCAGTTGTGTCTGACTCTTTGTGACCCTGTGGACCACAGCACGCCAGACTTCCCTGTCCATCACCAACTCCCGGAGCTTGCTCAAACTCATGTCCATCGAGTCCATGATACCATCCAGCCATCTCATCCTCTGTCATCCCCTTCTCCTTCTGCCTTCAGTCTTTCCCAGCATCAGGGTCTTTTCCAATGAGTCAGCTCTTCGTATCAGATGGCTGGAGAAAGGAATGGCAAACCACTTGGTAGTCTGGCCTTGAGAACCCCATGAACAGTATGAAAAGGCACAAAGATATGACACTGAAAGATGAACTCTGACACAGGCCAAGTTGAAAGACTAATAGAAGTCACCTACTGAACCAGGCTCAGGCTGCAGAATGAGGTACAGCACTGACCACTGTGACTTAGCTCCACAGACCATTCCAATATGAGCAAAGACAGAACCTTGACACTGGCTAAAGTCAGAAACTGCACCTTGAACTACTTTGGCCAAATATGCATCCTCAATCCTGCTCACATTTATAGTTGACATCTGGCCACAAACTATACTCTAATACTGGTCATAGATGAAATGCTAACTTTGGTCTGAGACAAAACTAGGGCTCATCAAAGTTAATATCCTAACATGGCAACAGATAGTATAAAACTGAGACACTGCCTGTGTATTAACAATGGCCACAGACTGAGGCCTAAAGCTGGGCCAAAACTAAACTCTAATTGGAGCTTTACCTGATGAAAGACTGAACATAAATCCTGTTCAAATTCTTATTAGCTCTTCCCCAGGCAATACAACAGACAGGAACTGTAACCCCTGACAGAGCTATGATATGGCCTCTCCCGATTTCCAAACCTAGAAATAACAGTGATTCCAATACTGACTACAAACTAAAATGAAACCTTGAGCTGAGCCCTAACCGTGGATGTTATCTGTCTAAGGTTAAGCCACAGACTGAGCCCTAATCTAATCTTAGAATAAGACCTCTCTTATATAAACTACACCCTAATACTGGCTAAAATTTGAACCCAAATAGTGTACCTTGTCTTCACAATGAGTATAATCCAGGCCACACTGGACTAAAGACAGCCTCACAGTGAGCTTTCATGCCAGTCAGAAATACGTTCTGATCTTTGTCACAGATAGAACCTTGGCTATAACACTGGAGCCTAACATTGATAACAGGCTGAGCCCTTACCTTGCTTCCATGGTCCTCTAACCATGGATCCACACTGATTGGTTAAGACAGCAACAGATCAACTAAGCCTTTACCTAAGCTGAAGATTGAAGCCAAACACATTCCACATTATAAACCTGAACCCTGGCCATGACTTCAACTGTACACTGGCTTGTAAACCTTAACCTTGGCCTACCAACTGATCTATAAATCCAGCCAGACTGATTTACAAAGGGTCACTATCTCACAAATTCATCTTCTTCTGTGTGTGTGTATGTTAGTCACTCAGTTGTGTCCAGCTCTTTGTGACCCTATGGACTGTAACCCACCAGGCTCCTCTGTCCACGGAATTCAGGTAAGAATAGTGGAGTGGATTGCCATTCCCTTCTTCAGGAGATCTCCCACCCAAGGATCAAAGCTGGGTCTTTCACATTGCAGGCGGATCTTTTACCACCTTCCCTGGTGGCTCAGATGGTAAAGCATCTGCCTGCAATGTGGGAGTCCAGGGTTCGATCCCTGGGTTGGGAAGATCCCTTGGAGAAGGAAATGGCAACCCACCCCAGTACTGTTGCCTGGAAAATTCTATGGACCGAGGAGCCTGGTAGGCTATAGTCCATGGGGTCACAAAGAGTTAGACATGACTGAGCGATTTCACTTTCACTTTCTATACCCAAGCATTTTTTTCCTGGGTACATTTTCAAGCATACATTCTATGAACAATAGGTCAAGAAGAGTCCCATCTTTGTATGTGTAAACACACATACACACACATTGCAATTAGCATTGTAAAAATATTAACTGTCACTCCCCCCCCCTTTTTTTTTGGCTGCACCCTTTAGCTTGTAGGATCTTAGTTCCCTGACCAGGGATTATACTTGCGGCCCCAGCAATGAGAGTGCAGAAGTGCAGTCTTAACTACTGGATTGCCAGGGAATTTCACTGCTATTTATTTTAATTATTAGTCTTATTTATTGATAGTTTCCCCCTATTAGAATGTAAGCTCCAAAGGGAAAGGATATGGTCTGGCTTTTCCCCCCACCCCCATTCCTCTATTCCCAACATCTAGAATTGTACCTGGAATGTTGTAGGTACTCAATAAGTATTTGTAGAATGGATGAATGAATAGTTCCTTGTTACTCTTCTGTCCTCTTATTTAACGTCTATACAATATTCCAGTGCTTCTACTTTGTTTTCTGTTGGTTCCACTATCAGGCCATTCCTTCTGAGCTTCCTTTGAAGTCACATCTTCCTCTACCTACTACTTGAATATGGTTATTTTCTAGGGTTCCATATTTAATCTTGGAGAAGGCAATGGCACCCCACTCCAGTACTCTTGCTGGAAAAATCCCATGGACAGAGGAGCCTGGAAGGCTGTAGTTCACGGGGTCGCTGAGGGTCAGACACGACTGAGCAACTTCACTGTCACTTTTCACTTTCATGCATTGGAGAAGGAAATGGCAACCCACTCCAGTGTTCTTGCCTAGAGAATCCCAGGGACAGGGGAGCCTGGTGGGCTGCCATCTCTGGGGTCGCACAGAATCGGACACGACTGAAGTGACTTAGCAGTAGCAGTCATACTTAATCTTTGTCCTTTTAAAAATTATCATTCTAAGCACATCATGAAATTCAATTCATATTTATGTATTTAATTACCATCTATTATTGATGTCTCCCAAATGTCTAGTTCTAACTCAGACCTCTCTCCTGTGCTTCAGATGTACATTTCCTTACAGCCTATGAGGCATCTCTACACAAATATTCCAGCAATTCCTCAAATTTTTAAAAGTCCTATACCCTACAAAACTTGCACCTCTTTCTGGGGTCCCTATCTCACGAATGGTAGGTTCACTCTTTCATATCAGAACCTGAGAGTCATAATGGATGCCTTCCTTTTCCTCCCTTTTCATATTCATGCATGCATGCTAAGTTGCTTCAGTCGTGTCTGACTCTATGCAACCCTATGGACTGCAGCCCACCAAGCTCCTCTGTCCACAGGATTCTCCAGGCAAGAATACTGGAGTGGATTGCCATTTCCTTCTCCAAATTCTTGAAATTTCATATTCAAATCATCACCAAATCCAACTGATCATATAATTTTCCTTGCTTAAAATCCTTTGATGGTTTTTTAGTGCTTTCAGGTTATATTGTGAACTCATTAGAATGGCCCTCTATTTCTGCCCCATCTAGTTCCTGCTGTATCGAAATTTCTTGGTTTTTTTTTTTTTTTTTTTTCACTCTCACATCCTTATTACTGTGTATGGAATATGATTAACCTCCTTGCCCCAAAGCTGACAAATATCTTACCGGTTCTCCAAGGCTCATCATTCAAGCATTACTTTCTCCAGAAATGGAATGAGTTCTTCCTCTTCTGTGGTCCTACAGAACCCTATATAGAACCTTTTAGAGCACTCTGTACATTGTATAGTCTATCTCCCTTCTTACATCGTGAGCTACTTCAGAGGAAGGACTATTTTCCAATTCTGTAGCAATTGGGCCAGTCCAGGGCCTTGCACAAAGCAGTTTGCTGAATACATTTTTGAATCTATTAAATCATCTTCTTCCTTCGTGTCACATTAAAAAATTTTAGGCAAGTATCTGAGCAAAATGCAATTCCTCTTTCTTTTCTTCCGTTCCATTTGTGAGTCAAAAAGTTGTCAACAGTAAAATGGTAGTAACCCAATCCTAATGATCCATTCAGCTACAAGGATTCATCTCTAACAAAGAAAGCAGAAGTCAAAAGTGAGGAGTGAAATTAGTGCAATAAACCATTTTCTTCTGATGTACTTTGCAAATAAGTTAAATAAGCAGGGTGACAATATACAGCCTTGACATACTCCTTTCCCTATTTGAAACCATCTGTTCCATGTCCAGTTCTAACTGTTGCTTCCTGACCTGCATACAGATTTCTCAAGAGGCAGGTCAGGTGGTCTGGTATTCCCCTCTCTTAAAGAATTTTCCACAAATTCTTCAAGAATATTCTTTATTTTCTTGAAGAATTTTTTTTGGGGGGGGGGGGTGCTCCAAAATCACTGCAGATGGTGACTGCAGCCATGAAATGAAAAGACGCTTAGTCCTTGGAAGGAAAGCTATGACCAACCTAGACAGCATATTAAAAAGCAGAGACATTACTTTGCCATCAAAGGTCCGTCTAGTGAAAGCTATGGTTTTTCCAGTAGTCGTGTACGGATGTGAGAGTTGGACTATAAAGAAAGCTGAGTGCCGGAGAATTGATGCTTTTGAACTGTGGTGTTGGAGAAGACTCTTGAGCACCCCTTGGACTGCAAGGAGATCCAACCAGTCCATTCTAAAGGAGACCAGTCCTGAATATTCATTGGAAGGACTGATGTTGATGCTGAAACTCCAATACTTTGGCCACCTGTCATTGGAAAAAGACCCTGATGCTGGAAAAGATCGAAAGCAGGAGAAGGGGACGACAGAGGATGTGATGGTTGGATGGCATCACCGACTTAATGGACATGAGTTTGAGTAAACTCAGGGAGTTGGTGACGGACAGGGAGGCCTGGCATGCTGCAGTCCATGGGGTTGCAAAGAGTCGGACATGACTGAGCGACTGAACTGAACTGACTGACTGAAACCATTTTCTCCAACCTTTTAATCACTTGAAAGTGTTTAGGTTTCCCCTTGTATTCCTTTATCTACCTCCTTTAGCCTATTATTTTTTTTTTTAGTAAAAAGATAATTTCGTAAAGAAATATACAGTTATTTTTTATTATTCAAGTTGTATATTTGCTCTCAACTGTTGCATTACACCGATGGATGTGGCTTCTGTTTTTCACAGCGTGACTTCATTATAGGTTAAACAGGTTTCTTATGGCTGGCTTTGAGGTTATTAGTGGCTCAGACGGTAAAAAGTCTGCCACAATGGCGGAGACCCCGGTTCGACTTCTGGGTCAGGAAGATCCCCTGGAGAAGGAATTGACAATCCACTCCAGCAGTCTTGCCTGGCTTCAATTATTGCCAGGAAAAAACCAATTCTGACTGTATGTTGAAAGTGTTTCTTTGACTTGATTTTGGTTGCTTTTGTTATTATAATCATACATACTAGCCTATCTCAGAGAATCCTGCCCCTCTGCCTGACTGTTACTAAAGCGCCTTTGTTCAGACCCCTGTCCACCTGTAGATGGTACGCAGGAAAAAATTAACAAATTCCCTGCCTGAGGCTTGCCATTCTAGGAGATATTTGCAAAATTAAAAGCGTTTTTACTTTGTCTCCTCACTTCCCCCAGCTCTGTTCTATAACAGAACCTGGCATCCAGATCCAGATAATATGGTTATTTGAGACATTACTCTGCCATCTCCTTGGTCAGCCAACTGTCCAAACCTTGCTTCAACACCTCATCTCTGATTCATCAGCCCGTCCTGCAGGTAGTAGAGAAAACTTGGACTCGTTAACACAGTCACATTTCTATGCCTGTTGTGACACCATTTCCAAGGGAAAAAATATAGCTCTCAATTAGAAACAAATATACATTTCCAGAAACTTTAAAGTGATACTAATGATAGTTCACACAGAACACATTTTGACAATTTAAAAGGATGAGTCAAAATTCTTAGCTTATCAAAGTATAAATAACATTTTGCAAAAACCCACTGAATCAAAACTTAATGAGAATTTCAAATTGCGATGAAGTGTTTGCCCCCCGCCCCCAGCATGCCAGTAACTCAACCAACAGTAAAATCAATCTAGAACCTTCAGCTGACCCACAAGCACAACCCCATACCCCAAGAAGGGCGATTTTGTAAGACAGCACATTTCAAACTACAACATCCAGAACACTGTCCTCAACCCGAAACTCTGGGAACAATAGGAACCGGGGGAGGGGGCTGGCGGAGGGGAGGAACTCTGGGTATAAAAAAAAAAAGAAAGGTCTCGACTTCACTCCCACAATTCTGTCTTCACTAGAGTCTCTCCGCCAATGCCAGTATCGGATTCCACCCCCTCCACCAGGAAGAACAGCCTCCAACGACCTCAAACTACATTTCCCAGGAGGACAAGGGCTCGGGCCTGAGGCTCCCCGGTGACCAGTAGCCAATAGGAGACACCTCAGCGGCTGCAGAGTGGGTGAGAGTCCAACCTGGGCCTGGGAGCCGGGCCTAAGCCGGCAGCGCCAGGCGGGGAGTTCAGAAGACTGTCGCCCGGCGCCGTGCGCCTCAAGGGCACTGCCTGCTCGGAAGCTGCGGCACCTCCCGATTTTCCGCGGCTCTATAAGGAGTCGCGCTTCGGTAGCCGGGGAGCTGGAGGTCAGAGAGGCAGAAAGCCTGAGCCGCTGAGGCTGGGGACTGTGGGACTGAGGGGGCCTTGGGAGGATGGTGCTTCCGGGTCCGCGGGCTTCAGCCCTGACTCCACCCAGTTCCGCCTCCGAGCGGGAGGGGGCTTCGGGCAGGGAGGCCCGGTGGGCTTCTGAGGTCTCCGCGCGCGTTTCTCTGGAGCCTCGGGAGCGTACCCTCTTTTCTCTTTTTCCTCAACTCTGCCCTGAATCTTTTTCCTCTACAACGCCATCCCGTGTCCCCCACCCCGGCCTTGTGCCTCCTCAGACGTCTGAAGTTAGGGTTCTCCACCAGGGTCTTCCCTAGGCGGCGTCTGGACTCCCCTTACTGCTTGCAGGAGTTGGGCGGTCTCTTTTTCCTCTTCTTTCAATTCGCACTTAGGGTTTGGGCACACACCTCTTCCACGCACGCACACCCCTTTCCCTTTGGGGGGTGGGAGTTCCTTGACACGCCCTGGGAGTGACTTTTTGTCAACTTTCAGTTTACTTCTGATGGTGAGATCATGATCGTCGCCGTCTCTTTATTGGACCTCTAACCGCTTGCCCCTTGCCTAATCGGGTCTTTGTAGTGGAAAGGATTTCCCCTCAATTTTCGGAAGGGATGGGCAGCAGATGAGGGAAGGAATCTTGCTTTGAGAAATAGGTGTTTAAGGTTCAGTGCAGTGTTCTGATGAGAATAAAAGGCAAGTTAGATTTATTTATTTATTTATTTTAAACGAGCACTTGAGGGCTTTCCAGCAAGCGTTGATGTTGACAAATATTTAGGGGGCGCACCAACTACGGAATAAAGTAGACTGTGCAAAACGACACTGTATTATTTTATTATTAAAAACGCCTGCAAAAAGTGCTGAGGAGGTAGTGGAAGGGAATACTGATGAGGTGGGAAGGTTGATCCATGGGAAGTCTAGCCTAAGGGTGGAAGAGCTGAAGGCTTGAAATTCACCTGCTTCCAGACCAATCCTTGTCGGCTTTGGGAAGGAGATGAATTTTAATTTGGGCTCCAAAAGAGTAAAGGGGACTTGAAATGGGCTCAGAGGAGAGAGAAACTGCTTCCTGATACTGGGGTTGGAATTGCAGAAGGATAGAAGAGGTAGATATAACAGGTGCTGCTGCTGCTAAGTCGCTTCAGTCCTGTCCGACTCTGTGCGACCTCAGAGAGGGCAGCCCACCAGGCTCCCCCTTCCCTGGGATTCTCCAGGCAAGAACACTGGAGTGGGTTGCCATTTCCTTCTCCAATGCATGAAAGTGAAAAGTGACAGTGAAGTCGCTCAGTCATGTCCGACTCATAGCGACCCCATGGACTGCAGCCTACCAGCTTCCTCTGTCCTTGGGATTTGCCAGGCAAGAGTACTGGAGTGGGTTGCCATTGCCTTCTCCAGATATAACAGGTGAGGTTCCCTGAACTCGAGTAAAATGTGTCAGCAGGGATAGATTGGGAAAGAAATAGTGTTGAAAAGCTCGGGATCATAGGCTACTTTAAAAAATCCTCGTAGTTTGGATATTATTCTGTATCAAATAAAACTGAAAGCAAAAAATTAAGATTGGGTGATTTTTGTTTTTTCATCCTAGGGGAACCTGATTTGAGATCAATTCTTGGAGAACACAAAGAAGTGTGGTGGTATGTTCCAGGTGTGAGTTTAATTTAAACCAAGAAGACTTTGTCTTATAGCCTGTTTTGTTTGTGGCTATTCTTAGCTGCAATCTATAGTTGTCATTTTAAAGCCTGGTGATATAAATTTATTTTCTTAAGAAATGCATTTGCTGTCCTTGTGCATCATAGTACCTGAATTGTAGTCATTTCCTTGGGCAGACAACAGTGATTGCTATTTATTAAGCCCATGAATGTTCCAGGCACTATCATAAGTACTTCGTTGCATAATATTAAGAGTCTTATGGTGTAGGTACAGTTTTTCTAGAAGAAACTAATATGTCAAGAACTTAAGCAACTGCCTAAAGTCACATCGTTTGTAAGGAGTTGAGCTGGGGTTTGGAAGTCAAATTTCTGACTCCAGAGCCCATGGTCTGTCCATCATGGTTTACTGGTCCCAATGTTCACTTTTGTTCTTGACTTTCCATTTGTGGTAAGGAGAGGTTATTGTGAGATACATTCGATCATCTTGGCAAAAACACAAGTGATTCACTTTTAGCTTCTCTGTCAGTATGTATCTGCCGTAAAGTAGCTGCCAACACCAAGTTAGCTTAACTGCTACTGCAGCGTGGCTAATTGTGTCTGCCAAAACTGTAGTCAGTATTACTATCTCTGATTTAGATGCTTCTCTTTATAAAACTTGTCATCCCTCTAAGCTATTTGGGCCTGGACAGAATTTTGCCTTTTATTATATTTTAGGCTTTAAGTGACCTTCTGGGGCACTGGGTCTCCTCCCTGACCTTTGCCCCACATGAAGCATTAGAGATGCAACAGAGTATGACATGTGAGCTCTCTAGGTTTAGTTGGGGAGATAGAGGCCCGTCATTCTGAGATAATATAGTATGTAGTATAACAGAGACAGGTGCAAAGTGCTACCAGAGGATGAAGGAAGGTGTGACTGTCAGAGAAAGTCAGGAAGAAGGCTTCTGTGAGGAGGTGACTTGTCAGATAGGTCTTGAAGGGTAAGGAATTTACTAGGCAGGGAAGAGTGGAGGAGAGGCCTTGCAGATAGAGGGAGCAGTCTGTGAAAATATGGGATTTTTACAAGACCAAAGGTGTGTCCAATATTGAGGGATTCACCTTGGCTGGGGTGCAGATTGTTTGGGGAAAGGAAGGTATAATGGTAGAAGAGTCTGGAAAGATAGGTCAGGGCTGATTTGTGAAGAACTCTAAACTCAATGATGAGAAGTTTGGATGGGAGGCTAACAGGCTAACATAGGCTCACATAGGCCTATGTTTCTCAAAATGTAGGGCATCTACCACTGGTAGTTATGTTGTACTCCCACAAACATTTACAAGTTTTATATATTCTGATGTGGCTTATAAAAAAATAACACCAAATTACATCATCAAATCTAAGGTGACTTAAGATACAGCTTAGTGAACATAGAAAGTAACCAGTTTTAAGTTGATTTAAAAAGAAATAAGAAAATAATCGTACACATGGTGTGTGAATATGGGAAAATGAGCAGGTAATATTCCAATGAATGAAACTTGGAAAATAGTGCTTGTTGGCAATAAAAAGAAAACCATGAAAATATTTTAGATGAGGAATGTCGTGATCAGGTTTTCGCTTTAGGATGTGCTGGAAGGGGACGTGATCAGTTAGGAGGCTGGCAGTCTGTTCCAAAGATAGCCGGTGAGGATCCAGGGAGCAACACACAGGAGGAGGGAGCAGAGTTGAGAGACACTTAAGAGGTGGAATCTATAGGACTTTGTAGGTTTGAATATTATTATTTTATCAGTTTCCAAGGTGGTGCTACTGCTCAAGAACCCACCTGGCAATGCAGGAGACATGAGAGATGCGGGTTCAATCCCTGGGTCAGGAAGATCCCCTGGAGGAGGAAATGGAACCCCCTCAGTAATGTTGCCCGAAGAATCCCATGGAAAGAGGAGCCTGGTGGGCTACAGTCCACAGGGTCACAAAGAGTCAGACATGACTCAAGCGACTAAGCACACAAACACACACATTTATCAGTGTCATCTGAACTATTTTAAAAGCTTGTAGGCCATGTGCCTGTTATCCTTTTCATGCTAACATGAGCATATATGCCTAGATCAGGTTATGTACATATATATCCATGAAGGTAACAATGGAGGCTGTTGTCATGAGTGGGTTTAGATTATACACAAGCATCCTCACTGTCTTACCGAGCATCCTTGAGAGATACAAGATACAAGGAGTTATACAAGGAGTATGAGTGTGATCTGTGATCCTTAGCCATATGAAAAACTCCTTAAAGACTCAGCTCAAATATCAGCATCCCTGTGAAGCCTTTCCTGTAACTCCCCCTCCCTCCACCACATACACACACACATGCACACAGGAAGCAATAGTAGGCGCCTGGCTTTCACAGAACCCTGCACTTACCTCTCTCCTCTATCCTGTATCATACCATAGTGTGCTGGTCTGTCAATGTGTCTCTCTCTTCCCTAGACTGTGAGCTCCTTGAGGGCAGGGACCATAGACTGTAGCCTATCAGGCTCCTCCATCCATGGGATTTTCCAGGCAAGAGAGCTGGAGTGGATTGCCACTGCCTTCTCCAGGGGATCTTCCTGACCCAGGGATCAAACCCAGGTCTCCTGCATTGCAGGCAGATGCTTTACCATTTGAGCCACCAGGGAAGTCCGCTTGATGCATGAGAGACACCTTATAAATGGTGATTGGGTGAGAAGAATGGATCAACATATTTACATGAATATAACTCTGGACCTTGGTCCCACAGAGTGCCAAATACAATAAAAAGATTAGCTGTTTGCTGCCTTTTCTGCTTTTCCAGAATGAAGTAGTAAGTTAAAGTGACTTGGGTATACAACTTCACTCAGTTCAGTTCAGTCACTCAGTTGTGTCCGACTCTTTGCGACCCCATGAATTGCAGCACGCCAGGCCTCCCTGTCCATCACCAACTCCCAGAGTTCACCAAAATTCATGTGCATCGAGTTGGTGATGCCATCCAGTCATCTCATCCTCTGTTGTCCCCTTCTCCTCTTGCCCCCAATCCCTCCCAGCATCAGGGTCTTTTCCAATGAGTCAACTCCTCTCACGAGGTGGCCAAAGTATTGGACTTTCAGCTCAGCATCAGTCCTTCCAGTGAACACCCAGGACTGGTCTCCTTTAGAATGGACTGGTTGGATCTCCCTGCTGTCCAAGGGACTTGCAAGAGTCTTCTCCAACACCACAATTCAAAAGCATCAATTCTTCGGTGCTCAACTTTCTTCACAGTCCAACTCTCACATCCATACATGACCACAGGAAAAACCATAACCTGTCCTAGATGGACCTTTGTTGGCAAAGTAATATCTCTGCTTTTTAATATGCTGTCTAGGTTGGTCATAACTCTTTTTCCAAGGAGTAACCGTCTTTTAATTTTGCAATCACCATCTGCACTGATTTTGAAGTCCCAAAAAATAAAGTCTGACACTATTTCCACTATTCCCCAACCATTTCCCATGAAGTGATGGGACCAGATGCCATGATCTTTGTTTTCTGAATGTTGAGCTTTAAGCCAACTTTTCCACTCTCCTCTTTCACTTTCATCAAGAGGCTCTTTAGTTCCTTTTCACTTTCTGCCATAAGGGTGGTGTCATCTGCATATCTGAGGTTACTGATATTTCTCCTGGCAATCTTGATTCCAGCTTGTGCTTCTTCCAGCCCAGCGTTTCTCATGATGTACTCTGCATAGAAGTTAAATAAGCAGGATGACAATATACAACCTGTCGTACTCCTTTTCCTTTTTGAAACCAGTCTGTTGTTCTATGTACACTTCTAACTGTTGCTTCCTGACCTGCATATAGGTTTCTCAAGAGGCTGGTCAAGTGGTCTGGCATTCCCATCTCTTTCAGAATTTTCCAGTTTATTGTGATCCACACAAAGGCTTTGGCATAGTCACTAAAGCAGAAAGAGATGTTTTTCTGGAACTCTCTTGCTTTTTCCATGATCCAGCGGATGTTGGCAATTAGATCTCTGGTTCCTTTGCCTTTCCTAAAACCAGCTTGAACATCTGGAAGTTCACGGTTCACATAATGCTGAAACCTGGCTTGGAGAATTTTGAGCATTACTTTACTAGTGTGTGAGAGGAGTGCAGTTGTGCGGTATTTGAGCATTCTTTGGCATTGCCTTTCTTTGGGATTGGAATGAAAACTGACCTTTTCCAGTCCTGTGGCCACTGCTGAGTTTTCCAAATTTGTTGGCATAGTGAGTGCAGCACTTTCACAGCATCATCTTTCAGGATTTGCAATATCTCAACTGGAATTCCATCACCTCCACTAGCTTTGTTTGTAGTGATGCTTTCTACGGCCCACTTGACTTCACATTCCAGAATGTCTGGCTCTAGGTGAGTGTTTGCACCATCATGATTATCTTGGTCTTGATTGTTCATTATACTATACACTTAGAAGGGCAGGGCCTGTGTCTACCTTATTTTTCCTTTAAGCTCCCACATTTAGCAGGGAGGAACATGTAAGTAAATCAACTATTTCCTCAATCTGTATCTAGTTTAAAAATTAAGGTTTTGTTTTGTAGGAATTCAATAAATACTGGTTGAACAAATGAACACCATGCTTGTTACCTTAACTACCATTTATACATGCAAAACATAAATCTGTCCTTCAAAATTTACTATCCAAACTCACTACCATGTACATTACTTTTTCTATACTAGTCTTACAGATGTAGTGATGCTTTCTAAGGCCCACTTGACTTCACATTCCAGGATGTCTGGCTCCAGGTGAGTGCTCACACCATCAAGATTATCTGGGTCGTGAAGATCTTTTTTGTACAGTTCTCCTGTGTATTCTTGCCATCTCTTGTTAATATCTTCTGCTTCTGTTAGGTCCATACCATTTCTGTCCTTTATCGAGCCCATCTTTGCATGAAATTTTCCCTTGGTATCTCTACTTTTCTTGAAGATATCTCTAGTCTTTCCCATTCTGTTGTTTTCCTCTATTTCTTTGCATTGATCACTGAGGAAGGCTTTCTTATCTCTTCTTGCTATTCTTTGGATCTCTGCATTCAAATGGGAATATCTTTCCTTTTCTCCTTACTAACTTCACTAGAGGTTTCTTTTTCTTTTCATTTTCTCCCACTCTGCTGTGGTTTCCCTTATCTTTTTTTTTTCCTCACATTTATTCACCCAGCCCGCTGTTCCTTAGGCCCAGCCATTGCTTTGCTCCTCTTAACAGAGTTCACATTGCTCCTGCCCCGATACTCTGCCAAGGATCCACCCCTCCTCTCTACCCAACAAATCCAATTGATTTCATCCTTGAAATCACTCTGAAAGGGGTCTCCTCCTACTCATAGATGCTACTATTGGGGCTGTAATTTGATCCTGCCTTTCTGGAAAGAATGTGTCAATATCAATCAAAAATCTTCAAATGGAACATAGCTTTCAACTTCTAGGGCTCTATGCTAAGGAAATCAATGTGAAGTTTCTAAAAATTTAGCTCCCAGGATGTCTAGCCCAGAATTGTTTATAATAGAAAAAGAAAAAAGAAAGACGGAAGGAAAAAGAAAAAAATTACATTTTAGATGTCTAATACTAGAGGTTTGAATTAAATCTATGATGATACGTCTACGGATTACTAAATAGCCATATAAATTGATGTTCCCAAAGAATATTTAATGACAAAGAAAGTTGTTTATGATATATTAAGAGAAAATTTAAATTATAAAGCTGATGGATCTGTTCACACACACACACATGTCACACATCAGTGTACATATACATAGGAAAAGTCCCAGAATGTTAAATACATAAAAAATTATTAATGGCGTTTTCCTATAAATAGAAAAGTTACATGAGTTCTATTTTTAGCCTTTTCCATATTTTTGCTAATCTTCTATAATAATAGATTTGTACATTTTTTAAAAGTTATTTAAAAATGGTTTCCTCATGTCACCGCTATTGCCATTGCCTTAGTTTTGGCCATACTGCCCCCTCCTACCCTGCAACACACATATGGCTTCTACCCAGAGTTACTACTACCTCCAGCTTACCTCCCTTCTAATCCTTTCTCCACCAGTGCTGACAAAATGAATGATGTTTCTAAATCACAAGGCTACAGCTATCCAGCTCTATATAAAATAGTTCAAAGGCTGCCCATTGTCCTCTAGATAAAAATCTAAATTTCTTAGACTGTTATAAAGCCTTTGAAAATCAGTTCCCTGCTTTTGTTTCCAGCGTCACTTTTTCCTGCCACAGCTAACTTTTCTTGAAGACTTAGGCCAGTGCCTGATGCCTAATAGGTGTTTAGCTAATGCTAACCAAATATTGGTGTTCATTGTATGGGTTAACTATTGTGCCAGGCAAGTTAGCAGTGTTTCATTTCATCCTCAGAGTAAAAACGTTAAATACACACAATAGTTATCCCTTTTTACAGATGAGTCAAACTAATTAAATAAAGGTGGTAAGAAAACAATCATAATTAAGAACATTTTTTTTCAGGAAAAATCAAACTCCTCTGTCATACTTTCATTTTTCTGTGGCCCCTGCCAGTCTTTGTCAGTATGCATGCAGACTTGGTTCATTCCCCTGGGCAAGTTATATGTGACCACAGCATAACAAGAACAGTCCAGACTGACATGATCTCACTACATCACTATTCACATTGTGTTAATGTACAGAAATCCTTCCTTTGTGTATACAACACTTCATGCAGGAGAGACAGAAGAGCTCCAATTGCTCTCTTTTTCTTTCTGTTTTAAAATTCTATGTCTTTTGGGATGGGGATGTCAGCAAAGAGCTACAGAAAACTGTGATAGAATTGAATGTACAAGAAACAACGTGTCTCATGGGAGCCAGTGTCATTGGTTAATTTATTTTTTTTAAATGTCATGTAGATGTATTTTCCAGCAATCTGTCCCCAGGGAAGACCTTGGTTGAATTCAACTGTTAATCCTATTTACAGAATGCAGCTCATGCATGCACTATATTCTTGCATTGTTAAGTGATCTTAGACATATGTAGGGGATTACCATAATGACGCACAATCAGGTGAAAATGAGATATCTGATTTTCGCTACAAAAATATATCAGTGTTCATATTGTCACTCAGGATCCTGCCATTTGGTCTTTCCTTCATTTTTCTTACAAATAATACCCATTGTGCAAAATTGGATGCTCTTTAAAGGACAGAGGTCCTAAGCATGAATTGTCAGAATAAATGATACCGCCTTGTAAGGAATTCTCACCGTTGTATATGCCAGTAAAAAGAATGCATAGTTCTGCTCCATGATCAAATAAGGTGAAATTGCAAGTAGTTTCACTTGATGATTTATTGTGAGCTTACTATGTCCAAAGCACTCTGCTAGGCACTGCCCTAGATACTTATAAATATCTCCTTTTCATGCCTTCCAGATAGACAGAGAGATCTAGTGTACGTACAAGAATGAGTGTGAAAGAGCAAAGGAAAGAAAGAGAAGCTTTCAACAAGCAGACCCATCATATAAATGAAAATTTACTACACTGAAAATTGGGATACCTGCCAGTGGGGATTTATTCTTTTTTTTTTCTCTTTTTCCTTTGTGGGATATATAGGCAAAAAATGAGCTCCCAGATAGCTGATAAGCAAATGATCTACTTCTCTATTTACAAACTGAGGGAATAAACAGGAACTTTCTGTATGTCCAGCCCTGCACAAACCTGCTGGAGATGTTGTGAGAGTTATGACTGTGTCAGCTTTTCCAGGGTTTCTGTCTCTACTGTGGAGATTTGGCAGACACCTCAGACAAATTTTATGTCTCTTAAATCTTGCTCAAGATAGACTTGGCTTTTAGATTTATATGTACAAAAAAAAAGCGAAATGTTTACCAGTTTGACATTTTTGAAGATCAAAACACTCTGTTTTTTTTTTTTAAAAAAGTTCAGCACACACCTCAGTTTAGTCTACAGAAAGGGCTAATTGCTTTTGCTGTTTGTTTGAAACAGCTGAAATGTTTACTTTCTAGAAGTGGCAACTGATCATATGTCTAAAGATTTATATGCCAGGACCCAGTGTTGCGTCCTATTTTTCTTGCCTGCAAAGTCTCAAGTTTTGCTATAATCCTCATTGTCCTTTTTTTGCCTTTACTGATACATAGTAGAAGGGCTGTAGGATGGGAGGTCTGGGGACAGATATTGGCAATCTAGGAGAAAAATAAAAGATGGCTTTTGTTAGCTCCTCCCTGTCCCCCTTTTTGGTTCTCATTTTTCAATGGTCCCTTAAGCACGAAAGTGATAGGTGAGACTAGGAGCTGGAGAACTTTCCATGACTCCATTAATAAGGCTGGTCCAAATATATCAGGCAGGGAGAGCACAAATACAAGTCTGGCTGTAATTCAGAACAGTTGAAACACTGTGTAGAGAACATTACATAAACAACATGGCTTCAGTGGTGAACTGTGAAGACAACTTTGGGGAAATCCCTAGTCAGGACCCTTCTCATCCGCTCCAGCTGCTCTTCTTAGCCAGCAACAACTGCCAGTAAGAGCTTCCTGGGGTCGAAACTGTCCCACAGTAAGGCCCCATCATATGCCCTTCTACCATTTCTTCTTCAGTCAAGTCCTCAAACACACTTCACTAGGATTACTTTGGTCACATAATATTCTAATTTTCACCTTTCAAGAGATGCTTAGTTCGAATTCAAGGAGCACTTGATATTGAAGCTTATTTATTCAATAGACATTTAAGCACATATACAGGACCAGAGCTTTTGCCAAGTGCTAGGAATACAGTGATGAATTAGAAGTTGTCCCTCCCTGCCCTTAAGGAGCTCACAGTCAAGTTGGGAAGACAGACATGCAAACCAATCATTTTATTACAATAACAAAGGTGCTCAGAGAAAGAGCTATGTTATAAGGTGTCCTGGGAACATGATAGAGGAAATTACTGCTAGGAGTGGGCTCCTTACAGACCAGAGTCTAACTGTGCTGAATCACAAGATGAGTGGGCATTGCCTAGAATTTTGGTGGACAAAGGGGTGGTGGGCAAGAATTCCAGAAAGAGGGAACAGAGCACATGCAAAACAGTCACTTGTGTAAAAATGAATTGTTCAGAAAAAGGTGAGATATTGTGTATGAGTCCCTGAGAGGGTAGAAGAGGGCACAGGATAAGGATCTGGGAAGGTTTCTTGTGGCCAGTTGGTGAAGGAAGTCTCTTGTTAAGGAGCT
>SJXQ01011890.1:46724-83524 GCA_006408695.1 Aepyceros melampus
GTTGGTACAGGAATGGATTCAGATTGCTTGAGTTCAAATCCCAGATCTATCGCTTAGCAATTGAGTGACTGCAAGCAAGTTACTTAACATCAGTAAGCCTCAGTTTCCTTGCCTATAAACTTAGGATGATAATACCTACCATACAGTTGTGTCGTGAGGACTAATTTAAACAATAAAGTATCATGCCATGTTTGGCATGCAGCAAGTACTTTGCGTAGTTTAGATCACTTCCTTCCTTCTTCCTTTTAGGGACCAGACCACTTACCTGTAGCTTTCATTTCAGGAAAACAAACTGCTCCTGAAACATTTTTTGAAGAGAAACGTTCTGTAAAGGAATATTGGGCTGACTGTTCCCAAGGCACATTTGCCCAGTGAGTAAAGACAGTTGCCCAGCTCTAATGTGAAGCATGTTTCAGAAAAAGCTAGAAACATGAATTCTTAGGAGAGTTGAGTTGGTCTATCTCTCTGCTTCCTGAAGATTAGGGCTAAATTGTGACATCATCTATTTTGTTGCTAGACTAAATTTCACAATTCGCATAGAGTATTAGACCTGGGATATTGGTAATCCTACCCTAATCATTTCAAAGAAAGCAGGCTGAGTGAAAAAGAGGATAAGTGACTTGACCAAGGTCAAACAGTGAAAAAAAAAAATGGAGAACGCGGTTTTCCCAACTCCTACTTAGTGCTGTACTGTGGTTCATTGTGGGCTCTCAGGCAGGTGAAAGCAAGTCTCGATGTGTGCCCTTTGCAGGAGCTTGAACTGATTGGACTCTCAGGGTTTGGTACAAGTTTGACTGATTTAGAAAACATGAAGCATTGGTCTAGTTCAAATCGATTCACTAGTTGTTACTGCTTTCAAGCTATTAACAGTTCCATTTTGTTGGGATTTAGAAAACGAGTGTTGTTTCTTCTTGTTTAGGTTCATGCTTTGGTTCAAGTTTCATTGTTATTTGAAATCTTGCACTGGAATTTTTGTTTTTGACAAAAGTACTCAGTATCCAAGGTGGTTAGCAATAGGAATTATTTGAAAAGATCAGTTGGGCATGGTGACGGTTGCTGAGAAGGCACTCAAGTGGATTAGGGAACCACTAGTGTTTATGTTCTGGAGATTGAAATTAGGATGATGGAAACATTGCAGTGGTTTTTGATGTATATGTTTGTCTGTTTGTTTTTATCAGGATTCTCTGATGCTTTGATTTCTGTTCTTGCTAATATGGGCTGAAACTGCTGCCTTCCACCCTAGTTTATTGTCTTTGGGGACATACTATCAGTCATGTTGTAGATATGATCCTCACCTTTTGACAAAAGATCATCTTTCTTGGCCTTTCCCCTTTACTTTGAATGGCCTTTCTGAGGAACTTGGGAAATATGAATTTCAAGCTTGCTTACATGTGTGTAACAATTCAGTTGCAATGCCCAGTGGCAGATCAGCTTGGTTCTGAAATACTGCCTTTGTTCCTTTCTTACCAGTGTGTGTTTTAAAGTCTCAGGCCAGCTTCCTTTGCTGTAACTGAAGTTGGGCTGACAACTTTATTAGTGACCAGCCATGCCACAGATGTGTTAGTCACTGAGTTGTGTCCAAGTCTTTGCAACCACATGGACCATAGCCCGCCAGGCTCCTCTGTCCTTGGAATTGTCCAGGCAAGAATCACTGGAGGAGGGTTGCAATGATGAGGCCCCCTGGAGAACTGTGTTCTGCCCGCCTGGCTTTCCAAATGCCAAAGGAAAGTTCTAGTGCCAGGTCTACCAGTGCTTTTTCAAGCTCTTGACTGTTTACCTAAGCAGTTGGAAGGCTAAGATTACAGCTATGGTAGTAAACGGGCCATTTCTAGTACCTCAGAAGGCAAGCACTTTCTAGGAGGTGAGGTTTTGGATGATTCTAGCAAGTGTGTTTCTGCATAGGGGGAAAAAAGCTCTCACTTCAGATTCTTTCACTCTCCTTCCCTCCCCTCTCTTCTCCTCTACTTATCCATTTTCCTTTGGATACATATTTTACTGAAATTTTCAGTATTGGCAATGACATTCAAGGGGGCAATTAGAAAAACAAAGTTTTCTTTATTCTCACAGGAAGTAGGCTAGGTACTTGTTTGAGTTCACTGATGGCATTGGAGTGGGCCCAGGGGAGCTGCCATCTGATATTTCTGCTATACTCCCACCTTTCTTTGGGCTGCTTCAGATTTGGCCCATGTGGACAGACACACACTTGGGAATCCACCATACAGATGAAAATCAGGACATGTGGGATTTGGCTGAACCATAGGCTCCTAGATGTTGCCTGGATCGTTGGCCACCTCAGGACTTCATGTACTAAAACTGTGTCCCAGCTGAAGCCAGCTGGTCCCTGTATATATAGTATCAAAGCAGCTTGGAGCCTCATAAAGCATGACTTTGGAGTTTTACCTTGTGGATTTAGATAATCAACCTGAACACTTTTCCACACACTGGGCAATAAGGATGTACCAGGTTAATAGGAAGATTTAACAAAAGGAGATGTTCATTGTCTAGCAACTTTCATTCCAGATGGGACATAATACTAGACCTTACCAAAAAATTGACTGACTTTTTAGAAAGGAAAGAAGGGATTAGAAGGCTTCCATCTCTTTAGTTAACTTTTGATGTATTATATATCAGATATTAAAGTTTTTCTTTTCAAAAATTTTTCTCCTGTGGAATTTTAAGAGCAAACACTACTTCCTTCTCCTTTAAAATTGGAAGAATTGGATAATGTTTCATGAAAGTATATTGGTCCTTTCTTTTTATTTTCCTTATATGATAGAGGTGTCTCATTTCAGTCATTTAGGCAAGGTTTGTCTCAGGGTATAATAATAATAACCCCATAGAATTTTATAGTCCTTTACCGTTTACAAAAGCATTCTCATAACTATTATTTCATTAGCTCTTCATAGCAATCCTATGTGCAGAATGGGTACAACTATGTACAGTTTATAAAATAAGAGAAATTATGCTCCAAGAAGTTAAGTGACTTGTCCAGGGAAACACAGCTAGAAAGTTGTAGAACTGGAACTTGAACCCAGGTTTCCTGATACTCAACCCCAGTACTCTTCCGTTGTGTCGTGTTTTCTTCCTGAGACTGTCTTCTTGTTCTTCCTACTCATGATTCTTTTTGAAATAAGTCTAAAAAAAGGTGCTTCAGTTTAGCAGATGAGTAAGCTAAAGCACTTATAAAGTGCCTTCTTCAAGATCACCTGTGGAGAGATTCCTGCACCTAGCTCTTAGCTTCTCACCTGGAATATAACTGAACTGTTTTGAGGTACCCATATTGTTTTTTGGTGTTAAATATATGCACAAAAGTTGTATAATCCATTGATTATAGGTATGAAAGCTGCACCTGGGGAATGGGACTAAGGATGGTTGGCTTAAAATAATTAGCTTCTTGCCTTTTTGTTAAGAGATGTCATGTTCAGTATAATTTAATTTCTTTATACTTCCTTTGCTTCCAGACTTTTAAATACAATTCTTTAGGGAAAATTAGCAAATATTCATACTGAGTGTTGATTTCTCAGGCACAAGGGTGGCTGGAGGAAAAAGAAAGCAGAGGGGTGACTTTCCATGCTCTATAAGAGTGGGCAGGCATTATTTTCTTTGGGCTGTGAGCTAAGATTCCTTCTAAGGCATGCAAATCGTAAAGTTCTGATTCGTCAAGTGCATGCTGTTTCTTTAGGCACTGATGTATGAAATCCCGAACGAATTCTCCGATGAACATGCTGCTAATTGCTTCTCCACCTGCTCTCCAGCCTCCGCCCCCCCACCCCCAATAGTGGGGGTTTGGGGTGCTTTGGCTTTTCTTTTTGTGAAGAGAAGAGATTAAGGGGAGAATAACTCACGGTAGCATATACAACGTGAAACAGTTCCCTGAAGAGTGTCACGATGTTCCTAGTCCAATATTCAGGTATAGTATGTTTTATTTCATCTGAAAATTTTCTTTTGTTTCAAAGTGCATTCCTTTCTTATTTTGCCTCCAGTTCAACTGTACTGAAGGACAAATAAGGTTCTAATGAGCTAAACAAAATTGCTGCATAAAATATGCCTGCCCCTAGCTATAATGTTTGTAGCAGATTGCTATGTAAGATCTGGGTTCTCTGTTAAATTGGTAGTCCCGATCCCTTAATTGTGCATGCTTCTCTGCTGTATTCTTGTATTGAATTTCTCAAGTCTTATGTCTGCAACTGGTAGTCTGTGATCTAGCCTAGAGTGTTTGCACAGAAGACAGTGCTTTGGAAGCAAAAAGCAATTTTGAAAACATTTAGTATGTTGTGTTTCTCTTGAGTTTATTAACTCCTCTATTTGTTAATTGGTTGTCTAGATTTGAGATATAGTTAAGAGTAAGTACATTTCAAATAGGAAGTATTCCAGAACACATTTGTTTGGTAAATTTATTTTTATTTCATTAACTCAGATTGATAAACATTATATATTATTGTTGTTTGTTCTCCTGGTAGAAAAAAAGTGCTGGAAAGAGCAAGGCTAAACATGCCAGCTCCAAACCATCTGTATTGTAAAATATCATTGGACCAGAAGTGTTCTTTAAGTATTCTCTTAAGCTTTCAGAAACATATTGGTCCATAATAACGAAGAACGTGGAGACTGATGAGGTATTGGTGAATGTTGTTTGAAAGGCTTCTTATATAGCACTTGTTCAGAAAGGATCCTCCCAAATAAAAAAACCTTGAGAAAGTTTCACTTCCTTGCCGAGCAGAACAGAAGCTTAGTTTCTACAACCACATGTTTGATAAGTTTGAATATCATTTATTGTCAAGGGCTTACACCTCCATTCTTGTTTTATTGTCCTTAAAATATTGTGCTCCTATGCTTAAGAGCTAAAAGATCATGTTCTGTTTTGATACGTGGTTTGACGTTGATTTCGCTCCTCATTAATTGGACAGCATGCAGATGATGTGGAGAAGTGAGTGAGTGACAATATTTCAAGGTTACGCTGAAGAGCATACAGTGAACCTTAGTGCCTGGACCAACAGCTGCTGAATTGAATTGTCTGCAATTAAAGCAACAGCAGGTTTGTGTAGTCTCCCTGCAGCCCGTTTATTTGAATTTACAGCTTCAGTTTCTTCTTTGGGTAGCGGTTGGTTTGTTTCACTAAGTGTTGGAGAGTTGTGCTTGTTGGATGTTTTCTCCATACTCTAATGCATGCTTGACTCCAGAAGAGCTGTCTCTGTACCTTTTAAATATGTGAAGTTGTTGAGGTTTTTCTCTTTGGATGAAAACCAGAGACTATCTTGTTTTCTCCACTGCAAAACTAAATAGATATATTTTCATGGAAAACGCTGCTTTATTCAACAAATAGAGATTTCTCATGGACCTGTGTTACTGGTTTAAATTTCAGGCAGTGAAAAATGCTGGAAAATGTTATGTTACTGGAATTTCTATATCTGGAAAGAACTTCTCTATGCTTATAAAAATGTTTATGTTAAAAAAATAGTGACATTATCTCTTTGCCATCTCTGAATTCCAGGGCGACCTAATGAATAATATCAAAGTTAACTAGGTGGCTTTTATGACTGAATTATAATTGTATACTAATAGTGAATACTTGCTTCATTTCATCATGCTTTTTTACTATATTAAAAAAGCATAATTACTATATAGTTGTTGGTTATTGATTCATGGTGGATATAATGTAAAACAGTTACACAATTATTTTACATATACTTGATTGATCTTTTCTCATAACCACCCTGTGTGAAGTCAAGTGATATTATGATCTCCATTTTAGAGGTAAGAAAACTGAGACTTAGAGGATAAGGAACTGGCCTGATGTGTCACATCTAACAAGTGGCAGAGCCCAGACTCAGTGGTTAATTGATGTGATTCAAGAACCTGTGCTTTTTCTCATCCTTATACTAGGCTGCCTCTCAGTTGATGATCCAGGGTAGATTTGACTTAAGCTACTAGTCAAGAAGACTAAATTCAGTCATTTACTTAAAAAAATGTTATCTGATAGAACTCTAGAGTTTTTTTCCGAGCTATTTGTAGCCCAACATTTATTTTAATATGTGAGTGCTTTCCAGATTAATTTTATAGATTATGTGGAAAAACATTAGTGTTTTGATTAATTTATACATCAATATAAATGAAGGTAGAGCCTTGTAAAGTTATTGAGAAGTAAAATGTTGTCCAATTGAAAAGGTTAGTGTGGAATATTTTCCTTCTAAAACAAGCTCATTTGTTTTTAATATTTCTGTTCAACAAACATATACAATTGTTTTGGTAAAAATATGTGTATACTTTAAAATATACTGGCCAAGTATGAAGGGCTTATGTTTTAAAATTTGAGTATTTTATCCAGGTCAATAGAAAAGATATACAGCTGGCTCAGTTTCACACTTTTCTTTCTATTTTTATCTATCTATCCATCTATGTATGTATGTATATAAAATGGATGAATTTTCTCATCTTTTAAAATTCCCAAATGGTTTCTCAATTTTAAATTCATTCATTTAAAGAGGAAAAAAACACAGGTTCTATCTCACTGAAAGGAATACTGTTTAAAACTGTGTTATCACTTCAGCAGAAAACCCCAGATACTTGGGTAGTCATACTAATTCTCTGGTAAAACATTCTTTAAAACATCTTCAGGAAACATTCTTGAAGCACTCATTCTTTGACCTGAATTTATTAGAGACTGTGCCATGTACTGGGGAAATGGCTGGATGCTCACGTCATAGATAACTCTTCCTCAGCATTTGACAATGAATATTTGAGAATGTTGTCAAGAAAATGAACCAGAAAGAAAAGAAAAGAAAATGAGTCAGAGATAGGGCACGGATTGTTATGACCTGTTTATGAGACTTTCAGAAAGATGGTAATAGAAATATTGTCTCAGCTACCATGTAATTAGAATTTATCCTTATCTAAGATATCTTTCTACTTTAACATATCTTAAGCTATATGATTTCCTTGTAGCAAAAAGGAAAGGAGGATAATATAAAGCTCCTTTATCATTACTTAACTTCAGTGGAATCTGACTCTTAAAGAAAATACAGGAGGGAACTTGAGGGAATGGGTGAAGGTTAGAGGGAAAACTAGACACATGAATGGAACTACCATGTTAAACTTGGTTTCAGGTGGCGAATTTCCTGTGCAGTCAGAAGCTCTGGCTAACACCCCTCAATCCATTCCACTTTCTGGAAATGTGCACTTTAAACATAAATGAAAAAGACCTTATTAGGATTTTTAAAGAAATTGATATTTTTTTTCATTGGTGAAAGAAAGTCTTTCATCTGCAAAATAATCATTTTCCCCCCTGCTGTTTGAGGCCAAGAAAAATTAGAGAGGGAGTAGATTTATAGGTTCTGGCTGTTTAGGCTGGTTATCTGGTGGATTTTTCCCTTCATTATACCTTTGAGTGTGCTTTAGGGACGTGTAGGGCAGGTCTTATGAACGGGCGTATAAGGTTAGTTTACACCAGCCAGTATTATGCTGGCGTTAACTTGCACTAACTTATTTAAGGGGAAGCACTAAGAATATTTACAAGTTGAAAAACGTACTCATATCTGTCTTTTTCCAGAAAGGACTTAAGATACTCATTTTAAGCAATATTAAGGTCTACTGCCTCAGCAGGATAGTGTACTGCAGATGTCCCCTGGGCTGCTAAACTATACTGATCACCACCCCTTAGATATAACACTGATGCCTTGCAAGGGTTATTGGACGTTGAATACAGCACAAGTAAGTGTGTGTCTTTTGCTTATACATACACAGGATAATACTAGCTAACATTTATTGAGTGCTTACTATGTGCCAGGCCATGTTATAAATACCTTATATGTATGAACTCATCAACCTTCACAGCATTCCTATGAGGTAGGTGATATTATTTCCGTTTTAACGGTAGAAAAAATAGGACACAGAATTTAAGTAACTTGCCTACAGATTGCACAATTACTAAGTAGCAGAATCAAAATTAGTTACAGGAAGTCTGACTCCAGAGCTTATATGCTTAATTACTATGCAATATGTTGTATATCTTAAAGGGTGCTTCATTGAAGAAGCTCACTTGTGTGCCATCCATAGAAGGTACCCCATTGTCCATACCTTCATAAGTCATAGATGGTGTAGAACTGTCTGCTCACCAGACTGCAAGAATTATACTTTCTTTCTGACCCTAATTGCTGGTACTTTCAACTGCCAAAGTCATGATGGATCGTTGTATTCCCAACAGCGTCTAAACACTGCCCCTACTCATGCTCTTTCTTCAGAATTTCAGCTTTAAGAAGTCTCTTTCATATTCTGTTGCTTCCCTCTTGATTCCCAGCATTTTTCAAGAAGAAATATTGTCAACCAGAGTACAGTTTTTCTTATGGAGCCAAATGACCAAATCATAGCACATCTTCCCAGCATCCACTCTCTCCCCACTCCATTTTATGCCCAACTGTTAGTGTTCTTCCTAAATGCAGATCTTATCATATCACTACTCTCCTCAAATATATTCTGAAGGATTTTTTTTTTCCCAGACAGGCATTCAGTGCCATCCATGGTCTTGTCCCCATTACCCAGAATGCATCTATACCCCTATCTCCCACTACACTGCTGCTGCTGCTGCTAAGTCACTTCAGTCGTGTCTGACTCTGTGTGACACCATAGACAGCAACCCACCAGGCTCCCCCGTCCCTGGGATTCTCCAGGCAAGAACACTGGAGTGGGTTGCCATTTCCTTCTCTAATGCATGAAGGTGAAAACTGAAAGTGAAGTCACTCAGTCGTGCCCAACTCTTCACGACCCCTTGGACTGCCGCCCACCGGGCTCCTCTGTCCATGGGATTTTCCAGGCAAAAGTACTGGAGTGGGGTGCCATTGCCTTCTCCGTCCCACGACACAATCTTCTCTTAAATCCTACTCAGTAGGCACTCTACATCACTTGTAGGTCACCAGGTATGCTCCAGATTTTCAAGCTACTGTGCTTTTTTTCATGTTGTTCTCTACATTTTACTGCCATTGTTCTACCTTGCCTGTAACTCCAGAGCTGCTCAACATTTAAGGTTCAGCTGAAATGACACCTGCTACTGTGTTTATTTTTGGTCTCTCTTCCTCCCCTAAATTGACTCCCTTTAAGTTAAAAATCTTATTTTACTAATCTCTTAACATATAGTCTAGTACCTTGTACATACTTAGCATTTACATGCAGTATTTAGATCTTCAGAACTTACACCACCAAGCTTTCCCCAGGGCCTGAGAGTACCAGAAAACTGAATGGCTATATAGTTTTTGTCATGCCTATTCTGGAATATTCTGTTAAAAAAATTTGTTTCTAGTGTGTGTCTTCTTGATTTTTCTCTCTATATTTATCCCTGCTTGGATCTACTACACCTTGAAATCTCCTTCGTTGCCTTTGTGGAACAGTTTGCACTTTTGTAGAGAGACAAGAGCTTGCCTGTGTATGCATATTAATACTTTCCCATCCAAGTAAATGAAGCAGAGTGTGTAAACCCATCATTGGAATTTTTGATGCATAATCACAATGTTTCTCAAAATGTGGTTTGAGGACTACCCATATCAGCATTACCTAGGACATGTGTCTAATATGCAAATTCCTAGATGCTCATTCCAGATCTATTGAATCACTCAATGAATTATCTGCATTTAGCAAACTCCACAGATGATGCTTCTGTACAACTGAATTTTGAAGACCATTGTCCAAAGTCAAAAGTAAAATGTTCAGTCCTAATCTATATTCTCTGTAGATACAAGCATTAATTAGTTGTGGGAAAACTATCATTGAAAATGGTTTGAATTATTTGGTCTAAACTCAAAGTCTTGACCTTGTTGTGTCTAGCCCAGTGCTGTTCAATAGAACTTTCTGTGATGATGAAATAACCTCTGTCTTTACCGTCCAACACATGTGTCTATTGAGCACTGAAATGTGGCTACTGAAACTAAGGAGTTGAATTTTTAAATTTTACATAACTGTAAGTAAACTGAAATTTTAAATACTTACATGTGGCTATTGGATGAGTGTTGGAAGTGCAGCTCCAGAAGGCTTGGCTATCTAGATGGAATAATCCTCTTATGGGTCTCAAAGGCTACAGTGATCACTGTATGGATCAGAAATCAAACAGCAACACTGTTTCCTTTGACACATGGGACATTGCATTTCTTTTTTTATGAATTGCTTAAATACTTTTAATGTCCTGAAGTGGATTATCCTCAGAAGTGATTTAGCAAAATATGATCTCAATTAAACTTAAATGAGATCTACATTCTACACTTCTATCAGTGCTATTTTTCTATTCATATTGGCTTACTATTGAGAATTAACTGTTAAGCCTTGATGTCTAGGGATAAGAAAGTAGAGTTAATCAGAAGAAAGAGCTCCTGACTCCAGTGTTTAGGTCAGAGACACTCTTTATACATTTTAGCTTTCCTAGACCCTTTAAATATCCTCTTTTGGGTTCATCAGCCCCTTAGCCACTCATTACCCATTACTTTTCAGCTTCCATTTCTTTCTCTGACAAATCTTCTTTGAACCAGTAATGTACCCCTTTCAGGATGATTTCATTAGTTAAATAGCACTAATACTTTGGAAGAAGTGAATCAGAAATGGATTGCAGCCTCTACATAAAGAGACATAAATCTAGGCACTCTGTTTTGTTATTGGGTGAAGTTCATCATGTGTATTAGTTATACTTGGTGACTTTCTAAAAAGAACCCTGTGTCAAAATCTATAGTACTGAGGAAAAAACCACACAGGTAAAATAATGCACTTGACTATCGCTGTCTGTGGAAACTATATGATAAATAATTAGGCCTGCTTGACCTGCCCTCTGTTGCCTAGATCCCAGTTCTTTGTACTCTTTTCAGTTGCTAGAATTTTAGCACATCCTGAAATTCCCTTCTCTCCTTTCACATTTTTCACTTTCTTTAGCTGTGCTTTCTGTTTTCAATGGACAGGAGACCACCACCCCCCCTTTTTTTTGTACCATTCAAACTCATTCTCAGCATCTATTGTTGTATCCAGCCTGGCTGAACTGCCTAGGCAGTTCAAAACGGGTGTTTTAAAGTGCCACTCAGGGCCACCCTGGAGCACTCTGGAAATAGGTTCTTTTGTTTTGAGGACTAAAGAGATAGTGCCACAGCTACCGTTTGGAGAGAAATGCATAAAGACAAACCCCATTTGGAACTAAAGGAAAATTTTAACCCCTTGCCTCTCACGTCCCCAAAACTACATCTCCAATTTTCTGTGACATTTTTACGTTGGTCTAGGAAGCTAGACATTTCAGGATGCTTCATAATTTAAACCAGAGTAGAGAATAAGGAAAATACATCTTAAAGGTATGTTATAGGACTCTGCTAGTATCTTTTAATAAGCTATTTCATTTAATCTTCATTAGCCCGCTCAGTAAACATTGGTTGTCCTCCTTACCCAAGGCTATTGTTGTTTAGTCTCTTAGTTGTGTCTGACTCTTTTGCGACCCCATGGACTGTAGCTCAGCAGCCTTCTCTGTCCATGGATTTCCCAGGCAAGAATCCTGGAGTGGGTTTTCATTTCCTCCTCTGGGGAATCTTCCAGATCCTGGGATCAAACTCATGTCTCCTGCATCAGCAAGTGGATTCATTACCACTGAGCCACCAAGGAAGCCCCCCCTGAAGGCTATATACAGCATTAACTTTTCTACAGCTGTGTGTCCAGACTCTGAAGTCTGTTGCTTTTTACTTAGATATATACTTAGGAATATGGTTGTCTTTTCCATCTCTCTTTGTGTATGTTTATGTGTGAGAGAAGAGAGAAAGAGAGAGAAGGACAGAGCAAGAGAGACAGAGAGACATACATACAGAGACACATATACACACAGAGAAGGTTTTAAGTATAGAAGGTTTTAGTAGGAGAAGGTAAAGAAAACGCTCGCTGTGTTAACTGTCTACCAAACAGGGATTGGGATGTACCCAGTTAAAGCTTCTGATGAAGAGGTTGTAAAGAAAACCATTTTTAGATTCTTTATAGACTTTACTCATTTCCATTCCCACCCCCTATGCTAGACTAAATATGGTTGGCATTTTCTAAACACTGCTTTTTGGTTTGAAGGTGGGGCAGGAACTACAAGTAACTACAGCTCTAGTATGCTTTCCTGAGTCAGGGAAACCTGCCCAGCTTCTTCAGTGGAAGTTGTACAATCTGTGTTTACCTAAAGTTTTTGAAGAGTGTAAAGATTATAAAATTGTAACAATCTATATTTAATAAAAATTCAGACTCTTCTGGGAAAATTTTTCGGCACCATATTACATTTTTGTCCTGGTTATAAATAACACACACATAGATCATCATTAAAATTAAGTTTGATTCATGCTCTTTAAAGTCTACAGGTGATAGGAGATAGTAAACTAAATTAAGAGCGTGCAATTGATATGGCATTTAAAAAGCCAATATGGTTTTGAGTAACTGACATAGATATGGGCAAATAACTTCTTAGAGCAAAGTAGTGAGAATCCCTTTTTAATTGGTAATAAGACTGTGCCCAAGTTTCCATTCTCTGGAATTGAGATGCTTGAAATGGAAAAGAGCAATTGAAATGCTTAAGGGATCTAGGGAGAGTGGTTTATGTGGGTGGGATATAAAGTAAATACAATAAAGACAGCTTGAGTAGTTGGTGAAGATTGGTGCTCATGGCTATTTTGAGTGGTGTGAGCAATAAAGAGCTCAGTCTGGCAGAAAAGGGATAAGCCCAGGCAGAAATATGACCATTGGAGAAATGAACCTGGGATTCTAGTAATATCTTTCCCCCTCCCAAATAGTGTTCCCGAGTGCCCTACCCATGGGCCTCATGAGGCTTTTAAGGAGAAAGGAAAGAAATGGTCTGGGAAGAAGTGTTCTGGAGGAATTAAAGTGACAAGACCATGATTATTTTGTCAAATATTTACAGCTATTTAAAATGAAAAGAACCCCCACTTTATAAGAAACTTTCCAGAACATTTCCTTTGCTGGCCTCACGTCAAGATCAGATGAAGCACAAGCTGTAAAGAACCTCACTCTAACATGGAATATGATCCAAGGCAATACCCTTTTTGGAACTTCTCCATGGGGATTCTGACTGGAAGTAACAGAAGCGCCATGTTAGAATATTAGAACACAGTTCCAAGACATGAACCCTGAGGTTGGGATTTATTGTAAGGCTCTGGTGTACTAGCTGGGCACTAAATACAAATTCATTACAGATGTTTTCCACTTGATATTTTTAATATAGAGTTTTTGTGTATGCCTAGGATGTCAGTGAGCCAGGATAATTCATTGCTTAGCTAGCACCTACTCTAGGTGTTACCTATACTTGACCAATCCAATGCAAGAAGTACTTAACTTGAACCTGTTCAGCCGTTTCTGATCCTACGTTACTATTGGTAAGCTGCGCCTTCCAGGATATTAAACTGCCCCTTGCTGTTGTGAAACAGATGATGCATAAGCAGATTTTCTGTTTGTATCTGAACTTCTCTTTTTTAGTATCAAATCATTCCCAGTAGCTCTAAAATGTGGTTTTAAATCTAGATCATAATGGACCACCTGACAAATGATTCCACTTTATGATCCCAAGTTAAAGTTATTGAACGGAGAGAAAAGCATTGCAGAATGGAGTGCCAGTGTCTTATGGCATTTGTGGACGTAGGCCAAAATATTTGAAAACTTCAGCCAAAGGGTTCATTCTGAAGCCTTGCAAGCAACTGCTAAAAATCAGCAGACTGCACATTCCATATCTGGTGAAAAAAACAGAGGAGGCTGGGAAAAGAGAAAAGACAAAGTCCCAGATAATTTGTATTAATTATTATTAGTATTAAGTACAATGGAGGATCCAGTTCTTACTGATATTTATAGAGCGCTACCCTTAAAGCCATAGACTATAAAAAGAATAATCTAATAAACAGGCCTATTGCTAAATGGTTGCTAAATGATTCTAACTATAAGAAATAGCCTAACCCACAATATCAAGTTTTATAATTCCATAGGAAATCACTATTGGGATTTATGAGTCTAGTGGGAATATTTAGTACTTATTTATTCCTGGCTAATGTGGAAATGCTTAACAATGAGAAGAAAGGTTTACAGATGAATATTAGAATATATGCATTTTAATAGAACCTTGGGCTTATAAGAAACCTTAAAGGCTATCCAGTCACATCTCCCCTCTCCAATACATACATATGTAGTCTCTTGTGTGAACCATCTACTCCATTCTCAAGTGATCATCCAGCTTATGCTTGGATATTTCCTAAAATTTGGCACTTTCCACTATGAGGCAGCATGCTGATCTTTGAATAGCTTCAGTTATTGAATATCTGCATAAATAAGCCCAAATCTCTCTCCCTGCAGCCTCCACTCATTGCTCCTACTGTTAGGCCTAGTGTACAAACTACAACATGAATTGAGTCCTCTGGAGTTGTATTCCATGGTGGCCCTGATTCTTCTTACCCTTTGGAGCGTGCACCAAATCACCTTACCCTGCTTCCATATGGTAACCATTCAAAAGTTGGAAAATAATCATGTGCTTCCCAAGTGACTAATTTTTATTAACAGCTTTATTGAGGTATAATTTACATAGCATGTAATTCACCTGTTTTTATTTAATGATCTTTAGTATATTCAAAGTTATACAACCATCATTAAAATCCAATTTTATAAAATTTAATTTTATAACATTTTTATTATCCCCCAAATAAATAAAGTCTAAGGGTTAACCACTATCTACCTTTCCCGTCATTCCCTTCTGCGAGACAACCACTAATCTACTATGTCTCTATGGATTTGCCTATTCTGGATATTACATATGAATGGAATCATGAAACATGTGTCCTTTTACATTTGGTTTCTTTCACTTAGCATAATATTTTCAAAGTTCATCCATTTTATAGCATGTATCATGACTTCCCTTTTATAACACATACTATTCCATTGTATTGCTATAACACATTTTGTTTTTTCATGAGTTGATGGACATTTACGTTACTTCAACTCTTTAGCTTTTGTGAATAATGCTGTTATAAGCATTCATGTATTTTTCTGTGTGTGGACATGTGTATTCATTTCTCTCAGTATGTACCCAGAAGTCATATGGTAATTCTACATCTGACTTTTTGAAGAGCCTCAAAATCACTTTCCAAAGTAGCCACACTATTTTTTAAATCCCACCAACAATGAATAAGGATTCCAGTTTCTCCACAATCTTGTCAGTGTTTTTTATTGTCTGCTAATAATAAGCAGCCATTCTAATAGGTGAGAAGTGGTATCTTGTGGCTTTGCAAATATTTTCTACCACTCTGTAGACTGTCTTTTCACTTTCATGATGATAGCATTTCCAATTCCAATGAAGCAAATTTATCTATTTTTTTTTCTTTTGTAACTTCTGTTTTTTGCTGTCACATATAAGAAACCATTGCCTAACTCAAGGTCAAAAAGATTTACTCATGTTTCCTTCTAAGAGTTTTACTTTTTCAGCCCTTACATATAGGTCTGTGATCCATTTTTAGTTAATTGTTGTGTGTGATGTGAGGTCAAGGATCGCCTTATTCTTTTGCATGTGGATATCTGGTTGCCCCAGTGCCGTTTGTTGAAAAGACTATCCTTTTTCCATTGCATGATCTTAGCACACTTGTGAAAAATCAATTAGTGGTAAGCATAAGGGTTTAATTTTGGACACTCAGTTCTGTTCCATTGTTCTACATGCCTGTCCATATGCCAGACTGTCCTGATTACTGTAGCTTTGTAGTAGTTTTGAAATTGGGAAATGAGACTTCCAACTTTGTTCTTTTTTTTTCTTAAGATTCTTTTGGTTATTTTGCATCTCTTACATTTTTATATGAATTTTAGAATTTGTGTGTCAATTTCCTTACAAAAAAAAAGCCAACTTGGGCATTGAAAAGGATTGCATCGAATCCATAGTGTGAATGACTTTCTAAAGGCACAAACCTCACTTAAAATGAGACCCCATAAGGAGTGGCTCTATACACAAAGTGAGAGCACTACAGAAATAAAGCTTATACCTTTTATTGACACAACTAACTTTTGGTTTCTCAAGTAGCCAGAATCCACATGGTGTAAATATGTAATATAAGACAACCAAATGAAATGCCCTGTCTCAGTTCAGTTCAGTCACTCAATCGTGTCTGACTCTTTGCGACCCCATGAATCGTAGCACGCCAGGACTCCCTGTCCATCACCAACTCCCGGAGTTCACGCAGACTCACATCCATCGAGTCAGTGATGCCATCCAGCCATCTCATCACGGGAGTTGGTGATGAACAGGGAGGCCTGGCGTGTTGCAATTCATGGGGTTGCAAAGAGTCGGACACGACAGAGTGACTGAACTGAACTGAACTGAACTTACTAGCGTGTGAGATGAGTGCAATTGTGTGGTAGTTTGAGCATTCTTTGGCATTGCCGTTCTCTGGGATTGGAATGAAAACTGACCTTTTCCAGTCCTGTAGCCACTGCTGAGTTTTCCAAATTTGTTGACATATTGAGTGTAGCAGTTTCACAGCATCATCTTTCAAGGTTTGAAATATCTCAACTGGAATTCCATCACCTCCACTAGTTTTGTTCATAGTGATGCTTTCTAAGGCTCACATGACTTCACATTCCAGGATGTCTGGCTCTAGGTGAGTGATCACACCATCGTGATTTTTGGGTCGTAAAGATCTTTTTTGTACAGTTCTTCCGTGTATTCTTGCCACCTGTTGTTAATATCTTTTGCTTCTGTTAGGTCTGTACCATATCTGTCCTTTATGGAGCCCATCTTTGCATGAAATGTTCCCTTGGTATCTCTAATTTTCTGGAAGAGATCTCTAGTCTTTCCCATTCTGTTGTTTTCCTCTATTTGTTTGCATTGATTGCTGAGGAAGGCCTTCTTATCTCTTCTTGCTGTTCTTTGGAACTCTGCATTCAGATGCTTATATCTTTCCTTTTCTCCTTTGCTTTTCGCTTCTCTTCTTTTCACAGGTATTTATAAGGCCTCCCCAGACAGCCATTTCACTTTTTTGCATTTCTTTTCCATGGGGATGATCTTGATCCCTGTCTCCTGTACAACATCACGAACCTCAGTTCCTAGTTCATCAGGCACTCTATCATCTATCTATGCCCTGTTTAGTGACAAACATATCTCTTACTTTTGACTGAGGTTCGTCTCATCTAAGGCTGAGCGCTGAAGAATTGATGCTTTTGATTTTTAGTGCTGGAGAAGACTCTTGAGAGTCCCTCAGACTACAAGGATATCAAAACAGTCAATCCTAAAGAAATTAACCCTGAGTATTCACTGGAAGGATTGATGCTAAAGCTGAAGCTCCAATACTTTGGCCACCTGCTGTGAAGAACCAACTCATTTGAAAAGATCCTGATGCTGGGAAAGATTGAGGGCAGGAGAATTGGCTGACAGAGGATGAGATGGTTGGATAGCATCACTGATCAGTGGACATGAGCTTGAGCTAACTCCAAGAGATAGTGACAAATGGGAGCCTGGTGTGCTGCACTCCGTGAGGTCACAAAGAGTCGGCCTTGACTTAACAACTGAACAACAACTGCAAGTCCTATCTAAGTGAAGAAATCAAGAAAGAGAATTGAAGGAGAGAATTACCTAACTCAGAGATGATTTCATTTCATTCAGCCCATCCTGGAGTGCAGGCGTGTGTGTGTGTGTGTGTGTGTGTGTGTGTGTGTGTACTTGTGTGTACGTGTGTCAGTGTCAATGTGGTGGTGAGTGGCTGTGTATGTGAACTCTATGCATGTTTCTGTTTTAATCTTTGTGCACAAATATGTACATATGTGTATGTATTTGTGGTTTTTTTCTGTTTTGTTTTTATTTTTGATCCCTAGCAACACCTTTTGATAATGGAATAGAGTGTTTTAAATAAGCTTTTGGCATTTCATCCTTTTAGTTGAGCTTATTGAGATTTCAGAGTTACACTTGAGTTTGGTGGTCCCACCTGAAAAGAGTGTTTATAATCTGTCTTTTATTTCTCTGCTTTCCTTCCTGTGCTTTATTCTGTAGCTTGAAACTAGTTTCTCCATTTGCTTCTTGGTTGTTAAGCTACCCTCCATATGATTTTCATAGTTTGACCTACCTCCCTGCACTGCTCTGATCACCTGGGCTGCCAGCCTTGCAATGCTGATTTATTGGCCTTTGTCCTTTATTCCCACCTTTTACTACCAAGAGGTCAGTTGTTATACAGAGCCTTTCATTTTTTTTGTCTTTTTTTTTTTTTTTTGCATAGCCTTTCTACTTCCCTCACACCTCATATCTCAGGTAGTGCCAAAAATGTTTCCCAGTTACAGATGTAACAGTGTTTGCCATTCTAGGGCATGGCAGTACTTCTCAGAGTATGGAGAATAGAACCCAGTTCTTAAGAATGAAGAAGATGCAATCAAGATTTTAAAGCTTACAGCTAGAAAGCTTGTGTTGTGTATTTTCTCTAGCTTTAAGAAAAAAAACCTTATTCTCTTCTGTCCTCCTTTCTTTTGCTTTCTTTCCTTTCTTCATTGTTCTCATTAGCATGGTGAGCTGACATGCAGAGATAGATTGAGAATGAAGGTAGTTGGTAAGTAGTAAGTCTAGGCTGATGGTGAAATCAAGTAGAGAGAGAATATACTTCCTTGGGGGAATAGCAGAATATTAGAGCTTGGGGAGACATAGCTTGAAAAAGATTTCTTGGAGATACTGATATGATCTTCAGTAAGTATTATACCACCCTGGTAAAGAATCACTGAGATAAATAAAAATGACTACTGTATCATTCATAAATGTTTTATTTTTATCAACCCCAAATGACTTTCTGTATCTTTATCAATGTTTTTGCCTTACACAATAAAACAGAAAAAAAATGCTGAAGAAAATAGAAACTTACATCAACCCACTTCACAGATGGTTTCCAATATTTGCAGTATGCTATATCCAGGGGCCCAATGAGGTAAAGAAGTTCTTATAAATAAGGGAAAAGGCATATAATACTGTAGTGACCCTATATATCTTAAATTCTAGCAGATTATGTGGAGCAAGGAAACATCACTGTTTGAAATGGATGGAAAGAAGAAAAATGCTCTGGATTGCAGGGGCGTGGGGCTCTCCCAGCTTCAAAATGCTTTTTCCACATAATTGTACTAATTAGAGAATGTGTATTAGTTGATTATCTCTTCTTTTAAGATACAAATGTCTCATGGAAAGATTAAACCTCAATCATATTTTACCATCAATTACTTTAATCAGATACTCTGATCAGTTCCTATCTGAGGTTTCTATTCTCCAGTGGCTTAGAAAGGAAAGTGTAAGGGAGGTATGTGCATCTCTTTATCGCCTCCTTTACCTGTTTGATGGTATTATGGGGAGGGACTTTGAAAACACTTCTGTGATGAAGAACTCAAGTGTTGGAACAGGATGAAGGGACATGATTAGATTAATTTGATTCTTAGTTTGTCCTCCTCTTCACCTCTCTAAATCTTCTCCAACTTAACAAACCAAATTCTGCACATCATGGAAAGCCTTCCCATCTCCTGCCAACTTACACTGATTTTTCTCCTTTACCAGATTGCAACAGTATTTACTATCTATATCACCCAATCCAATGTTCAATTAGGTATATATGTCTCTTCCTATTCTTTAGTGAGTTTATATGTGGCAAATGTGTTCTTTTTATACAAGACTAGTGATGTAAGTGTATTGTAAATGACTGTTGGAAGGAAGTGACTGTAAGCTTTTGAAGGCAAGAATTGTTCCTTTCTTATTCCTACCTTTATTATTTTCCATGGCAAATAGGATAGTATATTTGGATCTAGGGAAAAATCAACTATAACTTCTGTTTATGTTATATTGTTATCTACCATAACAAATACATTTGCAAGTGGATGCTATGATAGATATGCTTCCAGAAATGGCTTCAGTTACTCTGCCTAAGCTGGCAGCATTCTTTCCCTGCTTTGTACTAGCCTTAGCTAATGGCACTGGCCATTCCTGATGACTAAGGCCTTGATACTGGCTCTTTACTACCTTTATTATTTTCCATGGCAAATAGGATAGTATATTTGGATCTAGGGAAAAATCAACTATAACTTCTGTTTATGTTATATTGTTATCTACCATAACAAATACATTTGCAAGTGGATGCTATGATAGATATGCTTCCAGAAATGGCTTCAGTTACTCTGCCTAAGCTGGCAGCATTCTTTCCCTGCTTTGTACTAGCCTTAGCTAATGGCACTGGCCATTCCTGATGACTAAGGCCTTGATACTGGCTCTTTCTCCTAATGAATAGTGGGAGCACTTGGAAATGCCATTAGGTAGCTTCGTGAAATAGGATAGGAGCATTGAAGAAAAGAAAGTACAGTAGCTCTCTCTATAATTTTCCAGATTATCAATGTGCTAACTAACCTTATTGTGGTAATCATTTCACAATATGTGTATGTATGTGTGTGTGTGTGTGTGTGTGTGTGTGTATGTATATATATCTCATCACATTATACACCTTAAACTTACAAAATGTTTTATTTCAATTATATCTCAATAATTTGGGGAAAACATCTAGACTTGATAATATTAATAGTTGTTTCTGTGTTAAAGTTCTCTCTGGAGAACATAGAGGGGATAAGTTTGTTTAGCAAAACCATCCCTTTTCTTCGGCATAGACTCAAGAGGGCAAACAAAGAATATCCTTCTAGAAAGATAGAGCAGCTTTTAATTCTCCTTAGCAGTTGCTGGAACAGTAAGATACAGTAGTCGTTGGCAGAGTGTGTGTTAAAGGGATTTATATATTTAATCATTTCCCCACTGCACTTCCTCACCCTTGTACTTCTTCCCTGTAACATCAGGTAGAATACAGTGCTGACGGTTGCTTCTCTTTCCCTCAGTTGAAGTTTAAAATTATGAACGCTGTATAATGAAATGGTGATTTTTATTCTGTCCTGGTGGTAAAAAGGGATTTGCTGATGTTAAAATGAGACAAAGATAAATAACAAACAGATGTTCTCACAAAATGTTCATTAAATCCCCGCCTAGTAGAAGATGCTAGATTACATGTGTTCAAACTCTAAATGTGTTGGAGAATAAGGAGCTTTTATACCTTAATGCTCAATTTAGGAAAGACTATATAGCTTTCTCTGTAAAAAAAATCATAGTAATCAGTGACTTATAGTTTCTTCTTCATTTCGGAGTGGCTTGTCATGACTGTTTTTAAACTTTTCTTATTGATTTTGATAGTTCCAATTATCTAAGCAGACATCACCTTATTGAGGGATTATGGAGTGGGTTTAAGCCTCCTGGATTATAAGGCTCCAGATAAGGGTTATCCAGCCTGTTGAAGGCTTGTGCTTCGATCATCTCTAAAGGACTATCTGCCGTGAGGAAGTACTAGTGATTGTGAGGGAGTAAGGTTAGGAACAGGGCATAGGATCAGAACCATCCTCACTTTGTTCTTCTCACTCTTCCATAAAACGTAGAAACTATAGTTCTTGACATAGTGTACTGCTTACCACAGTGACTCCCTGCTACTGGTATGCTGCTGTTCTGCCGTGTTAAGTGCTAGGCAGGTGTTAATTTTTGGTGAGTTGTAATATGTAGTTTATGTTCTGAAGATGGGAAGGAATATCAGCTTTACGTGGGGAAGGAGATAGCTACAGAAGATAGCTGAAAGCGATAATATTTGATATGAATCTTTAAAGGTGGTAAACTTGATAGAAAAGAAAACAAAAAGCATTTTGGTCAGAGAGAATAGCATATACAAAGACAAAGACACAGAATCCTAAAACAATATAAGCAACTTTGAATGAAATTCCTTCAGATTCAATTTGGCTTTGTGCTTCAGCTTGCTCATCTGTAAAATGGGCTTAATAATGATAACCTATTTTATATAGTTGTGAGGACTAATGAGTTAATATGTGTAATGTGGAGGAGTTTCTGGCATGTAATAAGTAATTTAAAAGTCTTAGCTCTTATCATGACATTAATAGCTGAAGTTGGCATTTGGGTAGGACATTGGAGAAAAGCGAAGCTAAAATACTAAGTGCAGAGGGACAGGTTATAGATTGTGCCCACTTGCTTCAGTTGTGCCCAACTCTTTGCTACCCTGTGGACTGTCGCTCACCAGGCTCCTCTGTCCGTGGGATTCTCCAGACAATAATACTGGAGTGGGTTGCCATGCCCTCACTGTGTTAAGACGTGTATATTTTCATTTTACAGGATTGGGAACAATTATGGGACTTTAAGCTGAGGTTTCAAATAAGTAACCAAATTTGCACGTTAGGTATCTGTTTGCCTTCTGAGAGATAAACCTCAGTGGGGCAGGAAAGGCAGAATATTTGTGGAAACTGTGGAGCCAGAAGATCAGTTATCAGATTATTGCAGTAGTCTAAGTAAGAGTATTGCAATAGTCTTAAGTAAGAGATGATGGAGAATTTAAAGTAGAAGATTGGCAGTGGAAATAGAAAGACAGGTGCAAATTCAAGATATATTTCAGAGTTACTAAGTATCACAGGCTGGCAATAACAAATCTGTTCTGTTTGGCACATGCAGTGTTTGAATTTGAACGCCTATAGATGGAACATGCATTCTCTAGTTTGACTTGAGCTTCACCACTCCCTATTGTATGACAATATTGATGTTATCACAATGTCATAAATTGATGTTGCCTGCTGGCCATTTATGGATGAAGGAGAGAAGCAGTTAAGGATGGTCTCTAGATTTCTAGATTGAGTGACTGGATAAACAAAAGTACTAATAGCCTAGATCAGGAATTCAGGAATATGAAAGAATTTGAGAGAAAAGAGAAAGTATTGCTTTGGTTATATCCAGTTGGAAGCATCTACAGGATATTAATCAGAAACATAGATCTGAGGGTCTGAATATAAGTATGCATTAGAGATATAGATTGGAGAAATCATTAGTTTATAGGTCATAGCTGAAACCACATAAGTAAATTAGGTATACTAGAGTATATTTAGAATGTTAATAGAAGACTGAGCTCAACAAGAAACCAATGAGTGACCAGAAGTAATGCTAAAGAAGGGAAGAGTTCCCAGCACAGGGTAGACCTCAAAGAGTAGACTTATAGTGTAGATTCAAGTGTACAAACACTTTGACAAACACTTTGACAAACACTTTGACAAACACTTTGACTAGTTCTCAATGTATGGATCATGAAACTCTGGGCTCCCCAAGACTCTGTCAGAGAGTGTGAGAGGTCAAAACTGTTTTCACAATAATTCTAATGTTATTTGTCTTTTTCCCTGTGTTGACGTTTTCACTATTGATGCAGAGCAATGGTGAATAAACTGCTGGTGCGCAAATCAAGAGAATGATACCAATGGTACTTGTTAGTAATTGTATTTTTTACCACCACACACTCACAGTTAAAGAATTTCATTTTCACTTAAAAATGTCCTTGATAAACCAGTAAATATTATTAATTTAATATTGATATTTATGCACATATCCTTTGAAACAGCTTTCTTGAGGTATAATTGACATACAAAGAACTGCACATATTTAATGTTTGCAGTTTCATTACATATCTTTTTAATAATCTATGTATCAAAATGGGAAACATGGATAAAACACTTCTCATACATTCTGAAGCATGACAGTGTCTGGAGGTAAAGCAAGTGCTTTGCATGATTGAGTTGTAAACTGAACTGCAAGATTTTTGCACAGGATTTTAATTTTACTTGAAAGAACAACTAACAAGAACTAACTAACAACTAACAAGCAATGATTATTCAGATCTGGGTATTTGGCAGCCATTTCTCAGAAATAAAGTAAGCCTGTCACTTTAAGGAAAATAACTGACAGTATTTGTTGTCAACAATAAAATTTGAGCTTTTAAGTGAAAATTAGAATTTTGGAACACTTGAATATACTAGCAGAAACTTGAGAGCTTCCCAATACTAACCATCTTTTCTGATGAGATTGAAAGTCTGCCACTATGAGCCTTGAATGACACCAGGATTCTTGGCCTCCGGAGGAGAGGAATTTGATCCAAGGCCAGTGAAGAGGCTTGATCACCAGAGCTTTTGTGTAATAAAGTTTTATTAAAGTCTAATAGAGATAGAGAAAGCTGCAGACACAGACATTAGAGGGGGGCAGAAAGAGTACCCCCTTGCTAGTTTATAGCAACAAGTCACATACCTGTTAGCAAGCTGCTAATTAGAGAAAGGAAATGTCTCAAAACTCAGGGAGAAGCACCAGGATCCTCACCCACAACATGCATTTTGAGATAGCATTAGCACAGGGTGAGTTATCCCGGGCCATAAAACAATTGACGTGAATCTTGAAGAAAGGCGATTTCCAAGCAAATACATAGTTTCACTAACGCAGCTTAAGAGAAATGGGTAAAACATACTGGTTTGTTGAGCCATTATGGGTTCTGAGTCTTAGGCAGAACTGATTTGAAGAAAGGCAGATTCTAAGGTAAATCCGTAGTTCATTAACAGAGCTTAAGAAAACCATTTCCACAAGAAAAACGCATTGGTTAGCTCAAGGTTTGAAAAAGTTAAGATCAAGCCTCGTCTCTGGCCCCGGATTGAATTCTTCTCCTCCGGAGGCCAAGAATCCCGGCATCGTAATTCAACAACAACATTTCACACCCAGCAGTCCCCTGGTGTAGCCCGCGAGGTGGCCACCCAGCAGTCCCCCAGGGCAGCCCAGAAGCCAGAACCCAGTGGTCCGCCGGCGCAGCCCGCGAGGCGGCCACCCAGCGTTCCCCTGGCGCAGCCCACGAGGCGGCCACCCAGCGGTCCCCCGGCACAGCCCGTGAGGCGGCCACCCAGCGGTCCCCCGGCGCAGCCCATGAGGCGGCCACCCAGCAGTCCCCCGGCGCAGCCCACGAGGCGGCCACCCAGCGGTCCCCCGGCGCAGCCTGCGAGGTGGCCACCCAGCAGTCCCCCAGCGCAGCCCAGGAAGCCAGAACCCAGCGGTCCCCTGGCGCAGCCCGGGAAGCGGGAACCCAGAGCTTCCCCGAAGTTACACTTCAGAAGCAAGAGAGCCAGGCTAAGGTCCAAGTGAAAGCCCCTTTTGGAAGCCTGTTCTCCTAAATCCCCGTTCTGCTGCACAAGCTAAGAACGGTGTGTGTTTTTGATTTTTGGTTTTCTTGGTCCCCGCCGCTCCCTGTTACAGATTTACAAACACAAATCTTAAGAGTTAAAATAAAGAATCAAATTTCCTTAATGTCTGTTATTAATAACTGGCAGAGAGATGTGGAGGGAGAAGCACCTTTCTCCAGCAGCAGCTATCACTCTGGGTTGCTTTCAATCTATATGCATGCTTGCTAAGTTGCTTCAGTCGTGTCTGACTCTTTACTATCCTGTCAACTGGAGCCTCCTCATTCCATGGGATTCTCCAGACAAGAATGCTGGAGGTGGTTGCTAGGCTCTTCACTAGGGGATCTTCCCCACCCTGGGATCCAACCCGCATCTCTGATGTCTCCTGATTGGCAGGCGGGTTCTTCACCGCTAGCGCCACCTGGGAGGATCCCTACCCATACAAAGGTGAGAGCTTTTAGTTTTCCACCCGCCCGGGGCCCAATCTCTCCCGCCTCGGTCAGGAGCTTCCCCGGAGCTCCCTTACTGCAAGCGCCTGGCTTTGCAAGGTGAGACCTCCAGGGTCGTGAGCCTGCGATGTTTCTACTCAAAGTGACATGGGACGGGAAAACTTGGTTTCAACCCAGGTCTCATGGCTGGGTGCAAGCAACTTCCCAGCTTGAGCAACTGCTGGCTAGGAGGGAAAACTGAAAGGGGCAGGACAATCCAGCAGTCCTCTCAAAGTCCTGCATGGGTCACTCGACCTTCAGTGATGTTTGAAGTTAGTGAGACACAAGCAGTGCTGGTGACTCTTCCCGACTAATTAGTAACCACAGGAGTGGGGTGCTCTTTGTAATTTTAAGATTGAAACATACTTGACATATTCAGTTCAGTCACTCAGTCGTGTCTGACTCTTTGCAACCCCATGAATCACAGCACGCCAGGCCTCCCTGTCCATCACCAACTCCCAGAATTTACCCAAACTCATGGCCGTCAAGTTGGTGATGCCATCCAGCCATCTCATCTCTGTCATCCCCTTCTCCTCCTGCCCCCAATCCCTCCCAGCATCAGGGTCTTTTCCAATGAGTCAGCTCTTCGCATGAGGTGGCCAAAGTACAGGAGTTTCAGCTTTAGCATCAGTCCTTCCAAAGAACACCCAGGACTCATCTCCTTCAGAATGGACTGGTTGGATCTCCGTGCAGTCCAAGGGACTCTCAAGAGTCTTCTCCAACACCACAGTTCAATAGCATCAATTCTTCTGAGCTTAGCTTTCTTCACAGTCAAACTCTCCCATCCATACATGACCACTGGAAAAACCATAGCCTTGATTAGATGGACTTTAGTCAGCCAAGAAATGTCTCTGCTTTTGAATATGCTATCGAGGTTGGTCATAACTTTTCTTGCAAGGAGTAAGCATCTTTAAATTTCATGGCTGCAGTCACCATCTGCAGTGATTTTGGAGTCCCCCCAAAATAAAGTCTGACACTGTTTCCACCGTTTCCCCATCTATTTCCCATGAAGTGAGGGGCCAGATGCCATGATCTTCGTTTTCTGAATGTTAAGCTTTAAGCCAACATTTTCACTCTCCTCTTTCACTTTCAAGAGGCTTTTTAGTTCCTCTTCACTTTCTGCCATAAGGATGCTCTCATCTGCATATCTAAGGTTGTTGATATTTCTCCCGGCAATCTTGATTCCAGCTTGTGCTTCATTCAGCCCAGCGTTTCTCATGATGTACTCTGCATAGAAGTTAAATAAGCAGGGTGACAATATACAGCCTTGACATACTCCTTTTCGTCTGTTTTTCCATGTCCAGTTCTAACTGTTTCTTCCGGTCCTGCATACAGATTCCTCAAGAGGCAGGTTAGGTGATAGTTTAACCCAAAATAAAGTCTGACACTGTTTCCACCGTTTCCCCATCTATTTCCCATGAAGTGATGGGGCCAGATGCCATGATCTTCGTTTTCTGAATGTTAAGCTTTAAGCCAACATTTTCACTCTCCTCTTTCACTTTCAAGAGGCTTTTTAGTTCCTCTTCACTTTCTGCCATAAGGATGCTCTCATCTGCATATCTAAGGTTGTTGATATTTCTCCCGGCAATCTTGATTCCAGCTTGTGCTTCATTCAGCCCAGCGTTTCTCATGATGTACTCTGCATAGAAGTTAAATAAGCAGGGTGACAATATACAGCCTTGACATACTCCTTTTCGTCTGTTTTTCCATGTCCAGTTCTAACTGTTGCTTCTGGACCTGCATACAGATTCGTCAAGAGGCAGGTTAGGTGATAGTTTATAGAGACTATGATTTGGGAGAGCCAACTCTTAGGCTTATGAAATCTTTGGGGAAAAAGGTCAGATCTTTGACAGCTTACCCCACAGTGAATAGCAAAGAAGACAGCCAATTTAGATAAGAAGGTGTAGGGTATTAACTTGAGGATGATTTATCTGCTGAAAAAAAGGGTTGTTTTTCTTTGTATATATTGAGTCGTACAAATCCATTTTTGAAAAGTATTTCAAAATGATTGGATTAAGGTTTCTCTCCCTTTTAAGAATAGTGGTAAACAACATACACTTACAGTATCGTTGACCGTGAGAACAATTTTTGTAGTAGGTCTACAGAAGGTTTGCATCTTGCATGACTGAATCTGCCTATCAAAATTTTATTTCCCCATTCACCTGTTTCCCCATAGACCCCACTACCCCCATCCCTCTGGCAATTGCCAGTCTACTTTGTTTCTGCAAGTTTGATTACATAAGACACGTAGTAGAAGTGGAATATTGGAGAAGGTGATGGCACCCAACTCTAGTACTCTTGCCTGGAAAATCCCATGGATGGAAGAGCCTGGTGGGCTGCAGTTCATGGAGTCAGGAAGAGTTGGACATGACTGAGTGACTTCACTGTCACTTTTCACTTTGATGCACTGGAGAAGGAAATGGCAGCCCACTCCAGTGTTCTTGCCTGGAGAATCCCAGGGACGAGGGAGCCTGGTGGGCTGCCGTCTATGTGGTCACAGAGTCGGACACGACTGAAGTGACTTAGTAGCAGCAGCAGCAGCAGAAGTGGAATATGCGGGTCTGTTGTTGTTGTTGTCTCATTTCACTCTCAAGGTTTATCTTTGTTGTCACAAAAGTCAGGATTTCCTTTTAAGGCTGAAAACTTGCATTGTATGCATACACCACCTGTTCTTCATCTAGGCATCTATTCACAGATCCTTAGATTATTTCCACCTCTGAGCTATTGTGAATAATGCTGAAATAAATGTGGGAATGCAGCTATCATCCTGAGATCCTAGTTTTGATTCTCATTTTAAAAGGGTTTTAAAATTTTATTTATTTAATTAATTTAGTTTTGATTGTGTGGGGACTTCCTCTAGTTGTAGAGGGTGAGGGCTCCTCTTGACTTGTTGCAGGCTTATTGGGCTTCATTAGTTGTGGTGCATGGGCTTCTTACATGCTCTGAGGCATATGAGATTTTCCCTGACCAGGGATGGAACCCATGTTCCCTGCATTGGCAGGTGGATTCTTAGCCACTGGATCACCAGGGAAGTTCCTCAATGCTTGTGTATGAAGTTCCCAGAAGTGGAATTGCTGGATCATAGGTAGTTCTATTTTTAGTTTTTAAAGGAATCTGCATGCTGTTTCCATAGTGGTTGCATAAATTTCCATTTCTGTTCACAGTGCACAAGTGTTGCCATTCTCCACATCCTCACCAACTTGTTAACCCTTATCTTTTTGATGAGCCGTTCTAACACGTGATATGTCATTGTGGTTTTGATTTGCATATCTGATGATTTAATCATTTTTATATACATGCATTGATCATAAATAAATCTTCAAAGAAGGGTCTATTCAAGACCTTTGAACATTTTTTAATTGGAATTTTTCGGTTAAGTTTTGTGTAAGGGTTCCAATTTATCCACATTGTTTTATCCAATTAGTCTTTGCTTAGGCTCATGATGAATTCTTTGTATCTAGGGAAAGGGGACTCCTATCACCCACACAATTGGAATAGAAAGCTTCTGCTTCCCTTTTAACAAACTGACTGTGATTACTGAAACTTGGGAGCCTTTGGATGATTTGGGAAGAACTGGAGATGTTTTTTAGACAGAATAGGTAGTATGTTCCCTGTGATTGATTTCATTTAAAAAAAATTCTTTTCTTTTAAAAACAGGTCATGGTGGGTCAAATATAAAAGAGATCCAGCACTCAACATACACGAAAATACAGATAAATTTCCTATGTTCTTAAATCATTAAAGAGGGTGACTTATGGTCATTCCTAACTCTAATTTCTGTCCTGTTATTAACATATGGTGGGATAAGTTGACAAAGTTTTTCATAGTTCTTTTTAAGAACTCGTCTAAGCTGTAGTCCATTCATTATGTCTTCGATGGTGATTGAAGGCAATCCTGTATTTCCTTTACATTTTTATGCTACATGAGGCTGAGTGCCAGAGGAATGGTAAGGGAACTTGTCTCACCTGCTTTCCCCCTTGAATCTAGATAATAAGAGGGTGTCCTGAAGCAGAAGTAAGAATCTTTAGCACCAAGGCAATGCAGAGCAAAGCAAAAACAGTGATAGATGATCTTGTTAAAAAACAAGAAGAATACAAAACAGAACCCAAACTTGGTGTCTGTTTTGCCCCCTAGAGCCCTGTAGAATTTTAAATGTTTTATTCAGTGTCATAAGCCATATTATACTTGTTTTTCCTGATAACAAAGCTTTGGCTTACCATCATTAAATCTAGTATGTTATAGAAGGAATTCTTTTCTATGAAATTCAGAATACTTTTCCTCAAACTGAAACACTTAATATCTGTGGTTAAGTCTGGCACTTTTACTTTGGAGTAAAACAGAATAACCTTTTAATACACTTCGCTGTTGATAGTACAGCAAGGGTTAGTCCTAACCTCCTGTCTATGGTCATTTCCCTGAAATGTGACTAACTTTGAAAACTGCTTAAGTATTTGATATTTTAAAACATCTCAAATATACTTGGACTAGAGAGAAAGCCATTATTAAGCCATTTCCAGGAGAGCCTTGTGTTCAGCTAGCAACCTTGCATCTTGGTGTTTCTTGGGAAGGTACCTCTAAAAAGCCTCTAAGATACTATTTCCCTGTTTACCTGGGGTAGCATCTGCCACAAAGGATTATTATAAAGATTTAGTGATGTTTGATTTATTAGCAAACACTAAGCTCTCATGCTTTTTAACTTACTCCAGTTTTTTTTTTTTTTTTTTTTTTTCCTTTCAGAAATCTGAAATAAATAACTGAAAAACCATGACAAGAACTGTCATGGCACTGTTGCACTAAATTCCTAAATTTTATGTTTCAGGCATTATTATTGTTGGGTTATTAAAACAGAAAGTTGTAAAATGGCTTGGGATTTTATATTGGTAGGGTTTGTTTTGAAACTGATGTGGAATTTTTTAACAGGTTTTGCTGCTGTCCAACTTTTGGATGGAAAAGATGCAATGAAGGATGTTTCAGGAGAGCAGAAATTGATTGATTGGGATAAATTCCGAGAAAACATTTTGAAATGGAATGAGAAAAAGTGGGCAGGGTAGAGCTGGAAAAATTGTAAAATGGCTTGGGATTTTATATTGGTAGGGTTTGTTTAGAAACTGATGTGGAGTTTTTTAACAGGTGTTGCTGCTGTCCAACTTTTGGATGGAAAAGATGCAATGAAGGATGTTTCAGGAGATCAGACATTGATTGATTGGGATAAATTCTGAGAAAACATTTTGAAATGGAATGAGAAAAAGTGGGCAGGGTAGTGCTGGATCCCGGCATTTTTCTATAGTATATTGTTGTTCCTCTTAATTGAGGTTTTTAGCCTCTGTAAATGGCAAAGCAATGGCAACCCATTCCAGTACTCTTGCCTGGAAAATCCCATGGATGGAGGAGCCTGGTAGGCTGCAGTCCATGGGGTGGCTGAGAGTCGGACACAACAACGGTTTCACTTTCAATTTTCACTTTCATGCATTGGAGAAGGAAGTGGCAACCCACTCCAGTGTTCTTGCCTGGAGAATCCCAGGGACAGAGGAGCCTGGTGGGCTGCCGTCTTTGGGGTCGCACAGAATCAGACACGACTGAAGTGACTTAGCAGCAGCAGCCTCTGTAAAAAAGTGTTGCTCTTAGTAATGAAATCTATATGTGAAATGACAGTAGAAATTGAAATGCTATAAGTAGTGCCTATGGCATGATAGTTTCTATGTCTGTGTTGTTTATGTTATAAATGGGAGGTTAAAATTTGATATCTCATCTTCTTTGAGATAATTCACTGCACAAGTTTAATAAAATTAAAAAATTGGGACAAAAGGGAAATGAAGTGAGTAAACCTGCCAACTGTAAGTTAACATTTTGCTATGACTGAGCAAAAGTTGATCTTGGAGTTTCTTAACCAAGAAGGGCAAAATCAAAGGGAGAAAACATTTAATAAGTACATACAAGTTTTTGAGGAAACAGTTTTTTTAAATTCTCACTTGGAATTATATATGAAGTATAATGTTCCATATTATTCATTGAATTTCAGAGTAAATTCAAGCTTCGTTTGATCAGAATGAGACAGAAAAACACCATTTATTTAAAGTTAAGCAGTGACCATTACTATGTGACTACAGTGGTCAGCCTATCCATTGCCATCAAAATACAAGTGTTAGAAGATTTGGGCGGAGGTTGGAGAAGGAAATGGCAACCCATTCCAATGTTCTTGCCTGGAGAATCCCAGGGATGAGGAGCCCAGTGTGCTGCCATCTATGGGGTTGCACAGAGTCGGACACAACTGAAGCGACTTAAATTTCAGAGTAAATTCAAGCTTCGTTTGATCAGAATGAGACAGAAAAACACCATTTATTTAAAGCTAAGCAGTGACCATTACTATGTGACTACAGTGGTCAGCCTACCCAATGCCATCACAACACAAGTGTTAGAACATTTGGGCGGAGGTTGGAGAAGGAAATGGCAACCCACTCCAGTGTTCTTGCCTGGAGAATCCCAGGGATGAGGAGCCCGGTGGGCTGCCATCTATGGGGTCGCACAGAGTCGGACACGACTGAAGCGACTTAGCAGCCGCAGCAGCAGGGGACACAGAAAGTATTCAAGTTGGTGGAGTCCTGATGAGCATTTAAAGAAAACAAAGTAGCTTCAGAGACTAGAATAAGGGTAAATATTTTATTCCTTGACACTAATGGGATGGATCTTCAAAGCAAAGAAAGTTAGTCTGCTATGAGAAAAGATTCGTCAGTTTTGATGACTGAGTGTCTTGTGAAGCATGGTTTATTTTATTTTGTATTTAATTATTCAAGATCTATTTCTTGGGTGAAAAGTGTAATTGAAAGACAAAAGTAGCTTCAGAGAATAGAATAAGGGTAAATATTTTATTCCTTAACACTAATGGGATGGATCTTCAAAGCAAAGAAAGTTAGTCTGCTATGAGAAAAGGTTTGCCAGTTGTGATGACTTGAGTGTCTTGTGAAGCATGGTTTGTTTTATTTTGTATTTAAGTATTCAAGATCTCTTTCTTGGGTGAAAAATGTAATTGAAAGACAAACCAAAATTGGAGATCTCCTAGAGGTTGGCAAAGTATAGAATAACTATCTAAAATCTCCATGTCTGCAAGGCGAACTTGATATATATTTTAGTTTGATTTCTATTGCTTTGAATAAATGACAGTAAAATGTGAATTTTCATTACTCATTGAAGTTTAAATTTTTTCCCCCAGGTTTGCCTCCAGTTAAGAAAAACTTTTACATAGAGTCAGAAAAAACAAGTTCAAGGTCACAAGAACAAGTAAACAATTGGAGGTGGGTTAGGTTTAATACTTTTTAGTGAATATTTGTGGAATTAGGCTAGTAAATTAGCTCACTCAGAAAAGACTTTAAGTGATTGCATTTGAAACTTTAGCTTCCATATTCAAAAGAAAACTTGGTTGCATCTGAAATCATATATTAGAGATTGCTAATCAGTACAACTTTTGGCAAAGAGGGAAAATGTGCTGCATTTGTGTCTAGAGTAGTTACAATCCATGTATGGTTATTAAACACTTAAAACATAGCCTATATAATTGAGGAACTGAATTTTAATGTTTAAATTTAAAGGGAGACATGGTTAGTTTTTGTCACATTCGGCAGTAATGTTATAGAATTATTTCTACAACAGTTGAGAATCATAAGAAATGGATCTGATATCTGAATAGTAGAATAATTTCTTACTTTAAAATCCTTATTATATGGAACTAAAAGTCCTAATGGTAACATTTTTTCTATTAATATCTTTTATAAAACTAAGATAGTATGGTACAGCAGACAGACCAGTTATTCTAGGATTGAGGTAGGGCTCTGACCATGGACAAATAACTAAAGACAACTGTCCAATGAGAGTAATTCTCACTTCAAAGGATTGCTGAAGATTAATTAAGGAAATGTGTGTGAAATGGTATAGGCCCTCAGGTGTTTGCCAAATCTGACTTTGATTCATGAAGCATATAATTTTCAGGTTCTATTCTCAACCTTTTCATGAAATTTTCATTGGCTTTCATGCATACAATGTAATTATTTTTCTTCTCTGGAACTGTTCTGGTAAAACAAAGATGAATTAGCTTCTATTTTGTATTACCTTTTTACTACAATTTAACCAACAATGTGATTTCAATCAGTTGCCATTGAATTCCTAGATATGCCCTTAATGTTGGAAAAAAATTTCTTGCTTGGGGAGTAAAGTGATCAAAGCCACTAATCCTTAATCCTTGTTCTATTTTCTTAAAGGAAGGAAAATTATAATAGACTTTGTGATGACTTGAAAGATGGTGAGAGACGTCCTCTTCCTAACCCTGCTTGTAATTGGGAGGATGCATTTCACTGTTACCCTGAAGTTATAAGAAATATTCAAAAGGCAGGTTTTCAAAAGCCAACACCAATGCAGGTATGCTTTCTTTAACTGTAACATTTCACTGGCTCCTGCCCCCACTCCCCCCACCAATTTCTGGTCATTTGAACTTACAATGCCACAGACAGCTGTCTCTTATAAGCATCCTCCCAGCATACCCACCACCACCTAGCACTCAAAATGTTGAGAATTTTGGGGCTAGGAGAGGAGGAATACTTGACAGAAAGACATGCACTTTTTATTTTAATATTTATCATTCTGTTCTAGTCACAGGCGTGGCCAATCATCCTACAAGGAATAGATCTGATAGGAGTAGCCCAGACTGGAACAGGGAAGACATTGTCCTACTTAATGCCTGGATGTATGCATATTGACTCCCAACCTGTGTAAGAATTTCTACATCTGGGTACTCTTTAGGGATTTCATAGATAAGAATTTCAAAAAATGTGATGTTTGATTGCTCTGGTCTAAGGGCAGTGCCTCATCTCGGGGAAAAGTCACTTCTGTTGTGTGGGTGGATATAAATGGATGAAACATTTTCAGGAAGCAGCAGTAATATCCACCACAAGTTTTCACAGTGAGATGTTGGAAAGTTTATTCAAATGACCGTGTTCAGTACAGTCTTCTGAGAATGTCTGACACAGAGAAGCACTGGCTGTGTTCCATGAGAAGGCTCGTGTCTGGGCTCTAGGATTCTTTGGTCAGGCTGTTTTTCTTTTTAGTTCTCCACTTTTTATGAGAGGTGCATGTTGACTATGTAGATGTTCATTGCTACCGATTTTGAAGGCTCTGGACGAAGATCCTGTGTGCCTGAGATGGATACTGATGTGCTTTTTCTCCAAAGAGCCAGGAAGGGGCCTGGCATGTTAGTCCTCACCCCAACTCGAGAATTGGCTCTGCAGGGGGAGGCTGAGTGCTCTGAATATTCATACAGAGGTCTTAAAAGGTGAGTTGCTTTCTTTGGCCATCCCTGAACCAGCATTTTAATCCTCTGTACTTTTAGACATCCTCCTCATTGATTTCACACATAATGAGACGTCAGTTGGCTTAGTATGTGGCCAGGCATTGATTACCCCTCATTCAAATTGACCGTAGCTGGGGTGGTGGGGTCAGGTAACGAGGATTCGAACATGGACCTTGTAGGACACATCAGTGTGGGTTGATGGCTATGGATCGTTCTCAGAAAGGGGCCAGGACTATACTTAGCCTGATACTTTTGATTTGTATACTTTTTAAAATTTTATACCCCAAATGGGCTTAAGTTCGTTGGGAATTTGAATTGTGAATGGGTATTCCCCACCTGAACATGAACCTCTGTTTTTGTTTTTTGTTTTTGTTTTTAAGGGTTTGTATATATGGTGGTGGCGATAGATATGGACAAATAAAAGACTTATCAAAAGGTGTAGACATTATCATCACCACTCCTGGAAGACTCCATGATCTGCAGCTGAATAACTTTGTATACCTGAAAAGCATAAACTACCTGGTAATCTTGGAGCAGGGGTTTGGGGCCCTGGGAGGAAGACTTAGCTCTCATCAAACCTTTGAGAATGGCTGTCCATTTCATAATGGTTTTAAATCCTAGGAATGCTTCTCATTCCCTCTAGTTTGTGAAAATACACATTTTAAAGATAATTCCATTTTAATATTTTATAAATGTTAGAAAATGCAGATAAGTACAACAGAATTCCACATGAATACTTTAGACATTTAAATTATATTTTCATTGAATATATTTAGAAACTTATATGTTGCCAAACAAATCAATGGTGTTGCAAGTACACATAGTTTAGGTAGTGGAGGAAATGAGAAAGTTATCTTAATATTCATAGAGAAAGAACATATATGTTAACTACTGTCCACATCTAATCTAGCCCTTTTTTGGCTTTGCTGTATGGCTTGCAGGATCTTAGTTCCACTACCAGGTACTGAACCCACATCCTCGGCAGTGAAAGCACAGAGTCTTAGCCACTTGTCCACCAGGAAATTCCCCTAATCTGGCCCTTTCTAATTCAGGTATTAGATGAAGCTGACAAAATGCTAGATATGGGATTTGAACCCCAGATAATGAAGATTTTATTAGACGTACGTCCAGACAGGCAGACAGTTACGCCAAGGTAGGTATATGTTTCATTTGCCAGTCTGCAAAGTAGAACCAGTAGAACAGAATTCATTTGATTTTAGAGCCTTACTTAAAAGTATTTTGAGCTCTGTTGGTGAAAGATATGTTATCTCTTAGTATAGCAACTCAATGCAACAGTTTAACAATGACTATTGAGTTTCCTGAATTAAAAATAAGATTTTTATGAAAATATTCTGGGGAAACTGTTCTATAGGGGGGTCGCAGATTGGAAAAAAGTAACCATCTGTCCTTAGAGGTGAATATTTGACCACAAAACCCTTTTTAGCCAAGATAAAACTGAGGCAAGGAAGAGTATATAACTGGGGAAATACACTAAATTTATTCATTTTGTTTCCGAAGTAAACCTTGTTAATCAGTATGAAAGTACACAAGGTGGTTGTTTTCGTAATATATGACTGAAGAAAATCTGAATTTACATATCCAATCATCATTACAGTTAAAATGTTTTTGTTTGGCTCAAACTCTTGGTTTTATCTGCCAGCAATGTATGAAAGGGCTCCCAGGTGGTGCAGTGGTGAAGAATCTGCCTGCCAATGTAGAAGATGCAAGAGACTCAAGTTTGATTCCTAAGTTGGAAAGATACCCTGGAGTAGGCAATGACAACCCACTCCAGTATTTTTGCCTGGAAAATCCCATGGGCAGAAGAGGCTGGCGGGCTACAGTCCATTGAGTTGCAAAGAGTCAGACACGACTGAGCGTGCACGCACTCACAGGCACACAATGTATGAAAAACGCCGGGTTTTTACTTTGTTTACCATTTATAAAGGCCAAGAGAAAAC
>SJXQ01011891.1:0-13520 GCA_006408695.1 Aepyceros melampus
AGAATTCACTGACGTAGGATTTGTGGCCCAAAGTTTAAGTGGTAACTTTTTGAGACATTGGAGAGAAGGTGGGCTCCAATGACACATATCCTCTAGTCCTGAAAGCTTTCTTCAGGACCCCATGTGCTGGTGAGACCAGTCTCAGCTTGGCCTCATTCCTGGAACCCTCCTTCATGGCTCCAGCCTGAAGTCCTACCCTAGGAAGCCTCACAAACATCACCTCATTCATCCACTGGGCCATCCTTGCACTAAGGGACTGGGACCCCAGCAGGGCAGGGGGGTCCTCTGGGGGAGGCGTAGAGGAGGGCTGGTCTCCTGGGGCAGGAGGAGGCTGCTCTCCGAGGTCCTGAGGGCTGCTCATGGGATTCCCCAGAGAGGAAAGGAGCCGATCCTTGGAGAATGAGCTCCCCGTGGCCCTGCTCAGCCCTCCCACCAGGGTCCAGTCCAGGGGCAGGTCAGCCAAGCCAGGACTGGGCAGGCGGGACAGGAGTCATAAATTCCTGGCAGTCTTGCTCGGAACCTGGAGGACCCCTTAGCGGCTGCTCCTGTGGGTGAAGGCCAGAAGGCTGTGGTTCCAGAAAGACAGGTGGCCAGTGGAGGCCAGGAGAGCCCAGTTATCTCCAAGATGAGAGTGCACATCCTTGCATGCTTAGCTTTAGCTTGTGTGTTTCCAAACAACGGGTCTCCTATTTCATTCTCATCTTACTCAGAAGTCCAAGCCATGGTCCCCCCACAATCCCATGGCATCCTGCTTGATGGTACATTTCCCTAAGGAAGACTCTTACTGCCAAGAAATCCTGCAACTTCTTCTCCAGCCACTGCTGGAACTGATTCCAAACACACGGTAAATGCTGCCAAGAAGACCAAGGCCCGTGATGCAAACCCCCAGGGTTTGTGAGGTCTGGATTCACGCAAGCAAAGGAAGAGTGTGGTCATAAAGAGAAAATTTAGAAATTGTGTATGAAACCCTAAACCGAAAACCAGGAAGAGAAGACGCTCAAACATACCTCACGAGTTTGGTATAACCTATACGTTCAGTCTACCATATTTACTTCTGAGACCGTGGGCTCCTGGTGGGAGGCCTGGCCCAGTGCTGCTGGGGGACTGGCTCAGCCAGGCCTGGACTCCTGACTGCAGAAACCAAGAGATAAGAAGGGGTGCTCTTTGAAGCCGCTGTGTTTTAGCTTAACCTATGACACAGCAACAAATAGCTAACACAGAGAGATTCTCTGCTGTTGAGGTGGGGGACAGACAAGCCCCAGGCTGAGCAGCTGTAACCAGCCTCTTGCTGACACTTTCAGCTGTTTGGCCAGAGACAACCCAGAAAACTGCCCCCAGGTAAGCAGCCCAAGTTGCCCCCGTTGCACACACTTCACTCCAAGTTCACTCATGTGCTTTTCCACATGTAATTTGCTTCTAATAACACTATCTCTATTTCACAGTCTTGGTCTCTTTGCTAAATTCTTTCCTCAAAGACAAGGACTGAGATCCTTCTCCCAGTTAACTCCGCCACCAGAGTCATTGCGACCTTCAGGTAAGATATTTTCTTTTTGAGCTTCCCTGGTAGCTCAGTGGAAAAGAATCCACCTACCAGTGCAGGAGACGTGGGTTCGATCCCTGGTCCTGGAAGATCCCACACACCCCAGAGCGTGTGCCACAACTATTGAGCCTGTGCTGGAGAGCCCAGGAGTCACAACCACTAAGCCCACGCGCCTTAACCACTGAACCCGTGCGCTCTAGAGCCTGTCCTCTGCAACAAAAGAAGCCACCACAGCGAGCAGCCCGCACACCACAGCTAGGGAGAAACCTCTGCTCACCGCAACTGCAGACGAGCCTGAGCTGCAGTGAAGACGCGGCCCAGACAAACATAAATCAATAAGTATCTTAGAAGACGTTTTCTTTTACTGTTTCCCACTGTCCTACTAATATACACACTTTAAGAAAACTTAGGGAGGAAAAACAAGTTAAAATCACCAAAGTTGTCACCTTGCAACTGCTATCAGATTAATCATTTCAGCCACTCTTATATATTTTCTTCCATTTAGAGGATATTTTGTCTAGTTATAATCATTCAGCACATGCAACTTTTTACCTTTTTTTTAAAATTTCTATTGGAGTATAGTTGATTTATAATATTGTATTTGTTTCAAGTATACAGCAAAGAGAATCAGTTATACACTTATGTATATCCACAGTATTTAAGACTTTTTTTCCCATATAGGTCATTACAGAGTATTGAGTAGGGTTCCCTCTGTTATGGGCTTTCCCGGTGGATCAGCTGGTAAAGAATCCGCCCCCAGTGCACGAACCTTGGGTTCAATCCCTGGGTTGGGAAGATCCCCTGGAGAAGGGAAAGGCTACCCACTCCACTATTCTGGCCTGGAGAATTCCATGGACTGGATAGTCCATGGGGTCGCAAAGAGTCAGACACAACTGAGTGGCTTCACTTTCCCCGTGCTGTAAAATAGGTTCTTATTCGTTATCTCTTTTATATACAGTAGTATGTATATGTCAATCCCAATCTCTCAATTTATCCCTCACTTTTCTTGCCTGGTAACCATAAGTCTGTTTTCTATATATGTGACACTATTTGTTTTTTTTAAAAGCTCATTTGCACCATTTTTTATATTCCATATATAAGCAATATCATATATTTGTCTTTCTCTGTCTGACTTACTTCAGTTAGTGTGACAATCCCTAGATCCATCCGTGTTGCTGCAAATGGCTTTATTTCATTCTTTTTTATAGCTGAGTAATATTCCATTGTATATAAGTACCTCTTGCTTTTTTGGTGGGTTTTTTTTTTTGACTTAACATTTTTGGGTTTTGATAATCTTCTTTATTAATTTTACCCCAAATGTATATATGATGTGTTCTGGATCTGAGACAGAATTCTCACTAGTGGTCCTGTGGGAAATAATAAGCCGGTGGCCCTCTTTGCTCAGGTATTTACCCAGGTGGTGTGGTGAGAGCAAATGGAAAATCTGCCACGAGTGGAACGCTCCTGAGCCAGGGAATGGAGATGCTCCCGAGAGGGGGAGGACACACTAGCTCCTTGGATCTTGGGTTCTCACGCTTACTTTCTGTGGTGTAAATATAGCCCTCCAAGGGCCAGGTAACCTAGAGTTGGTTGTCTCCAAGCTCCCAGGCCTTACTCTCCGTGACATATGTAACTACACACTTCAGAGTTAAGTAAACTGTAGAGTTCTCTTACTATGTTTATCATAAATTAACTTTTAAGTCTTCCTTTTAGCCCAGTTTTATGGAATGAATATTTGTGTCCTCCACAAACTCAATATTTCCCTAACCCCCAATATGAAGGGATGATTGGGGTTAGATGAGGAAATGGGAGGGGCAACCTCCTGATGGAATTGAAAGAAAGTGTTAGTCACTCAGTCATGTCCCATTCTTTGCAGTCCTGTGGACTGTAGCCTGCCAGGCTCCTCTGTCCATGGAATTCTCCATGAAGATACTGGAGTGGGTAGCCATTCCCTTCTCCAGGGGATCTTCCCGACTCAGGGATTGAACTTGGGTCTCCTGCACTGCAGGTGGATACTTTACCATCTGAGCCACCTTCAGTTCAGTTTCAATTCAGTCGCTCAGTGGTGTCCGACTCTTTGCGACCCCAAGAATCGCAGCACGCCAGGCCTCCCTGTCCATCACCAACTCAGTGCCTTATAATAAGAGACACCCAGAGGACTTGCTCCCTCTCTCTGCCATACGAAGATTCAGCAAGAAGGAGGCCATCTCAAACCAGGAAGAGAGCTCTCACCAGGAACTAAATCAGCCAGCACGTGATATTGGACTTCAGCCCCCAGAACTGCGAGATATAAATTTCTGTTGTTTAAACTACCTAGCCTATGGTATTTCGCTATGGTAACCTGAGCAGACTAAGACACCAGGATTCCAAGTTTCAAGAAAATTTGATCAGTAAGCCTGCAGAAACACAAAACTAGCTCCTTTACCCTCCATGACATTATAAAATAATAGTACTTCTTCTCATAAGTTCACAGTGCTGTTGAGAAACTTAGTCTTCAAGATTTCAAATATACCCTTGGAACTGATTATAGGAATATAAACAATCAATGAAAGTGTTAAATAAATTTCAAATACAGTTCTGGATGACTAATCTATGCATGTAAGCTATGTAGGAATATATTGCTGTTTTTTTTTCATTGCATAACCTCAAGTGGGGTACATACCTCTGCTTTCTACCTAGCCCTCAAAAATACCTTTTCCAATTTCCCTGTTGAATAGTCAATATTAAGGGATAAACAAACAAACAAAAAAAACCACAAAAATAATTAGAACCAAGTTCTTCCTAGGCCACACACTAGAATCAGACAAATAGCCCAGGGGTTCCTCTCTGGAGGTCAGAGGCCACTTGGAAAAAAAGAAATCAAAAGTATTTTCCAGAAACAGAAGAGCCTTGTTCTCACGGCACCTGCCACCTCCTTAAAGCCACAGATACATCTCCAGGAGGGAGGACGTGGATGGATGGTGGGGCCCCTGGGGCTCTAGACTTGACCTGTGCCTGGACAGAGGACCCAGGACTCGGGGCATGAAGGCGGGAGCCGGTCCGCCTGTCCCAGTGTGGGACATGGGCTCAGGATTATAATCACAGTCACTCGAGGAAACAGTGGTGACTTACTAAGGGGAGAAGCAGGGCCAAAGAGGGTGCTGGAAGGCTTGGGTGGGAGCAGGAAGACCCCCGATGGAGGCCCCTGGGGCAGGGCTGCACTCATAGCTCCCTGGCCTCGTATCCTTGCTCGGGGCTCCAAAGTTCTGTGGCCACATCCCATGCCCGGTCAGGCCCCATTCCCCTGTGATCCCAAGGGCACCCAGTGGCTCCAGTGCCACCAGCACCACCAGCACGCCAGCCCCGGGCCCCTGAGTGCATGTGCTTCAGGAGGGGCCTACAAGCCACGCAGAAGCCTGTGATCCAAGGGCAAGTTGGCCCATCTAGACAGTTCTAAGGAGCAGCAGGGAAGGGGAGAGGAGCCTGTGGCTTCACCCTTGCAGCCGGGCTGCCTCTCTGCTCTTGGCCTCAAGGCCCTGCAGTCCATTTTCTTGTGGTAGAATTTTTAAATCACTTAAATACTTTAAAAAATACCAATGCCTGAACATTGCCCCAAACCTACAGTCTCCATGGAGCAGCCCTCCAGCTCTGGGCATTAACTTCCCCTTTATCGAGACTCTGTGCCCTAAACCTGCCTGACAGAGATGCCAAGGCTTCAGCCAGCAGGCATCTATGGAGCTTCTGCCAGCTGTTCAGCCCATGAGGCTTTGGGAGCCGTGGTAAGAAGACACCGGCTGCTCCTGCCCACAGGGTTTCAAAGCACAGAGCAGGCAAGCTGGAAACCACGAGACCCTTGAGGGAGTCTATGGCGAAAAAGACATTTTCACGGTCCCACTGAAACGCCACTTGAGTTTTACTGGTGTTGGTGCTGCTGGAGCACAGACAGTGGTGGGTAACCTGAGGGCCTTTGGACGGCTCCAGCAGCAGTGATACGTGATTCTCCACCACATATGCTAAGTCTTCTTACAGTTCTCCCTGATGGAGCCCTGCTACACTGTTGGTGGGAATGTAGATTGGTGCAGCCAGTAAGGAACACAGTATGGAGGTTCCTCAAAAAACTAGAGTTGCCATATGATATAGCAATTCCACTCCTGGGCAGAAATCCAGAGAAAAACTATAATTCAAACAGACATATGCACCCCAATGTTGATGGCAGCACTGTTTCTGATAGCCAAGACTTGGGAGCAACCTAGATGTCATCAACAAATGGGTGGCTAAAGGAAATGTGGTACGTATAGATACAGTGGAATACCACTCAGCCAGTAAAATGAATGGAATAATGCCATTGGCAGCAACGTGCCCAGACTTGGAGATTATCATATAAAGTGAAGTGAGGCAGACAGAGAAAGACAAGCACCATATGATATTGCTTAGATGTGGAATCTTTTAAAGTGGTGCAAATGAACCATCTACAAAGCAGAAATAGTCACAGATGTAGAAAACAGACGTGTGGCTACCAGGCAAGGTGGGGAGGGATAAACTGAGAGATTGGGATGGACATGTACACACGACTATGTATAAAACAGAGAACGAATAAGGATGTCCTACATAGCACAGGAAACTCTGCTGTGTACTCTGTAATGACCTATACGGGAAAGAATCTGAAAAAGAGTGAATATATGTGTACGAGGAACTGATCTACTTTGGTACAGAGCAGAAATTGACACAACATTGTAAATCAACTATACTCCAATAAAAAAATTTTTTTAGACAGAAAGAAAGAAAAGAAAAACAGACCAGTACCTATCACATTCTGATGCAGTTAACAAAAAAGCAGGTGTAGAACTACCTGAAAAGGCTATGAAGGAGCATATACCTCCTTATTCCAGCTACATATTTCTTCAAACACTTCAGCCAACACAACCTGCAGCAACAGGTTGATGGCAGAGGCAGCCGGAGAATGCATCAAGCCAGATACTGAAGAGGCTGCAGAAATGGAAAACAATGCCACTCCCTCACTAAACTGATTTTTGAAACATGGAGTTTTTTTCCCGGAAAAATGTGTGATTCGTGTTTACATGGAATGGCTTTATGTTTTAATAAATTAACTATTTTAAACTTTCTCAATTTAAACATGGAAAAAATATGGATGGATGTTTGTGCACATAAACAAAAGCTCCTTGGGGTCTTCAATAATTTTGAAGACTGAAAAGGGATCTTAAGACCAAAACACTGGAGACCTACAGCCTCAGGACAAACCCAGACCCATCATGGGGCAGTGATGCCTGCTAAGTCTTTGCAGACAGTGGGCACCTGACTCCTTTGTTCTGGGGCAGTGTGTCGGGGGCCGAGCATGGTGCCAGTTCTGCACATTGATTCACAGTGAGACCTGCCGGGGAACTCGAGGCCCAGGTGGGGGCACAGCCCCCCCACAGGCAACAGGGGAGCTAAAATCTGAGGTTCTGGAGACCGTCCTTAAGCCCCACTTCTTGGGCCCCCACACACACTGTTGCAGGCCCCACTGACCTCTCCATACGGAGCTGAGAGAGTGGTATTAAAGGCCTAGAAGTGGAAGAGGAGAAGCAGCTGTGTGGGGCAGAAAGAATCCAGGAAGTTAAAGAAGGACTCCACAGTCACTCCCACAGGTGGGTGGAGTGTTCTGTCTATTGTCACAGGGCTAGAAAGTCAGGGAGGGAGAGAATTAATTGCATAAGGATGACTCCTCTTGCAATCAGGTTTTTCTGGGTGGCCATGGGGCTGGCAGTCATTCATACCTTGGTGAGAAACACTTTGGTGACCTCATCATAGCCTTTCCTCACTGAGACCAGCTACAGCAGAGTAGCAAGCCTTTTACTGCCTGTGCAACACTCACCTGCAGGGTGGAGGGTCCTGAAGCCTGCAGCTTCCAGGAGGAAAGCAGAAATGATCAATGACAGTGGATACACTTAAAATCAGCCAATGATTCTGAGGGTCAGAGAATAACAGCCCTTAGTGAAAGGGCTGAAGTGGGTCTCTTATAGATAGCATATATATGGTCTGGTTTTTGATCCATTTAGCCTTTTGGTCTGAGTATTTAATTCATTTACATGTAAAGTAATCATCAATATGTATGTTCTTATTGCCATTTTGTTAATTGTTTTGGATTTGTTTCGAAGGTCTTTTTTTTTTTCATTTCCTCTTTTGTTCTCTTGTGATTTGATGACGGTAATGTTGCCTTTGGATTGCTTTTTTCTTTTTTGTGTGTTTATTTTATGTTTTCCGTTTGTGATTACCATGAGATTTTGGGATAGCAGTTTATGTATACACAAGGTTGTCTTAAGTTGCTTAGTCCTCAGTGAAAACAATTAAGGTTTCAAAGTTTCTGTTTTCATATCTAAGACGAAAATATCTACAGATATAATCCATACCTGCTAGAGCTCTTCTGGGTCTATTATAATTTTTAAGAGTTTAATGAGCTCCTGAGACCCAAAAAGTAGAGAATCAGTCCTCCATGGCAGTAGCCAGGTACCCTTAGGTTTCTCTTTGGCACCAGATCACTCATCAGCTTCACCTCCAGTGTAAGGAAGGGAGGACGAACCTTCCCAGGTTCCCATAGGTAAGTCGCTCATCTGCCCCTGGGAGTCCATCTTGGCCAGGCCACACATGGGAGAGACCAAGACTTGGATGCAAGAAAGATTGTTACTGAATTCCTTCCTGGTCTGGCTACAGGACTGGAAAAGGTCAGTTTTCACTCCAATCCCAAAGAAAGGCAATGCCAAAGAATGCTCAAACTACCGCACAATTGCACTCATCTCTGCTGCTGCTACTGCTGCTAAGTCGCTTCAGTGGTGTCCGACTCTGTGCGACCCCATAGACACACTAGAAAAGTCATGCTCAAAATTCTCCAAGCCAGGCTTCAACTGTACGTGAACTGTGAACTTCCAGATGTTCAAGCTGGTTTTAGAAAAGGCAGAGGAACCAGAGATCAAACTGCCAATATCCACTGGATCATCGAAAAAGCAAGAGGTTCCAGAAAAACGTCTATTTCTGCTTTATTGACTATGTCAAAGCCTTTGACGTGTGGATCACAATAAACTGTGGAAAATTTTGAAAGAGATGGGAATACCAGACTACCTGACCTGCCTCCTGAGAAATCTGTATGCAAGTCAAGAAGCAACAGTTAGAACTGGACATGGAACAATAGACTGGTTCCAAATAGGAAAGGGAGTATGTCAAGGCTGTATATTGTCACCCTGCTTATTTAACTTAATATGCAGAGTACATCATGTGAAATGCCGGGCTGGATGAAACACAAGCTGGAATCAAGATTGCCGGGAGAAATATCAATAACCTCAGATATGCAGATGACATCACCTTTATGGCAGAAAGTAAAGAACTAAACAGCCTCTTGATAAAAGTGAAAGGGCAGAGTGAAAAAGTTGGCTTAAAGCTCAACATTCAGAAAACTAAGATCATGACATCTCGTCCCATCACTTCATGGCAAATTGATGGGGAAACAGTGGAAACAGTGACAGATTGTTTTGGGGGGCTCCAAAATCACTGCAGATGGTGATTGCAGCCATGAAATTAAAAGATGCTTACTCCTTGGAAGAAAAGCTGTGACCAACCTAGACAGCAGATTAAAAAGCAGAGACATTACTTTACCAACAAAGTTTTGTCTAGTCAAGGCTATGGTTTTTCCAGTGGTCATGTATGGATGTGAGAGTTGGACTATAAAGAAAGCTGAACACCAAAGAATTGGTGCTTTTGACTTGTGATGTTGGAGAAGACTCTTGAGAATCCCTTGAACTGCAAGAAGATCCAACCAGTACATCCTAAAGGAAATCAGTCCTGAATACTCATTGGAATGAGTGAAGCTGAAGCTGAAACTCCAATACTTTGGCCACCTGATGCAAAGAACTGACTCATTTGAAAAGACTCTGATGCTGGGAAAGATTGAAGGTGGGAGGAGAAGGGGGCAACAGAGGATGAGATGGTTGGATGGCATCATCCAATGGACACGAGTTTGAGTAAACTCCGGGAATTGGTGATGCACAGGGAGGCCTGGCATGCTGCAGTCCATGGGGTCGCAAAGAGTCGACATGACTGAGCAACTGAACTGAACTGAACTGGCCTCACATGTGGTGTACAGAAGAGGATGGCAGGGTGTTTGCGAAGAAATTAGGACTGGGCTGCAAAGGAAGGGAAGGCAATCAACTGCTCCATGTCCCCAGCTATTTCTTAAAGGACCCCAGAAGTAACCCTGCCTCAGAGCGCCAAGCTGAGAAAAAGGGAGGAGGCCTGGTCCTAACAGCCCCACCCAGGAGAAGGCAAAGGTGGCCCCTTCTCCCTTCACTCTAGAGAAGAGACTACCAGGGAAAGGTCAGTCGGGGCACCCAAAAGGCTGTGGGATGAAGCACGTGGACCTGATGCCCCTCCGGCCCCTGCATCCTGGGTGGGACCAGACACCACCAAGGTCCCTCCCCAGTCAGCGCCAGAGCAACACCCAATTCATTTGAATGAATTGCTAGAAGTTTTACAATGCCGGGGTACATGCCTGGATGTATATGTGTGTTCTTCTTTTTCCTAGAACAGTGTGTGTGTGTGTGTGTGTGTGTGAGAGAGAGAGAGAGAGAGAGAATGTGTATGTGTGAGGGAGTGGCAGGGTTGGGGGTGGGGGTGTTCTTTGCTAGGTGAGGCCAGATTCAGCCCAGGTTGCACTCAGATATCTTTAAGGGCAGAAACCGAGCTTGGTCTGATGTGTGATTGGAGGGACTGACCAGGACAGGTTGGAGGGACAGAAACTCAAAAGATTCCTTTCAGAGGTCACTGAATATGTGACCATCCATGCAGAGAGGGTCCCTGACTTCTCAAGGCCCCGCCTGTCCTCCATGAAGGCTCCAGCTTTTGGACCGGACAAGCCAGTGGCCAGGGAAATGCCTAGGGTCACTGCCTCTAGAAGATTCCACCCAAACTGGGAGCCATATGTGCTAAATGGAAATTGTTCTTGCCAGCAAACAGCAGCTCCTCATCACCCGTCATATGCAGCCATTCCAGCCTGGGGTCTGGCACAGTGGGCCTCAGCCTAGCAGTTCCAGCCTGGGGTCCAGAACAGCAGGCCTAGCCTAGCCATTCGAGCCTGGGGTCCAGAACAGCGGGCCTCAGCCTAGCCATTCCAGCCTGGGGTCCAGAACAGCGGGCCTCAGCCTAGCCATTTGAGCCTGGGGTCCAGAACAGCGGGCCTCAGCCTAGCCATTCCAGCCTGGGGTCCAGAACAGCAGGCCTCAGCCTAGCTCTATTCACTGCTCTGTGCTCCATCTCTTCCAAAAGGAAACTGGGCCCAAACACCCCCTCCCTGCTTTTGCTAAGCAGGGGCAGTGCTTCGTTGCCCCCACCCCTCAGCCCAGCTCTCCCATAAGGAAAAGGACATTTTCCCAGTGCTGTGCGCCAGCCACAATTTACTCTGAGAATCACCCTTCCAGGCGCTTTACAGGAATCCTGGGGCAGCTGAGCCTCTTCCTGCTCCTGGAAGCAGCTGTGGGCAGGGCTTGCATTCAAAATGTCCTGGGCACTGGCTTGGCACTGGGCCAGCACAGAGCTCCCACCCAGCCTTTGCCCCTGGGGTTGTATTGTCCTCGAATTTACCCTCTGACAGTGGGTCAGACACAGATTTGTCCTTAGGAACACCAAACCTAGTCCACCGTCAAGCTGAAAACTTCTCTCAAAGCAAATGAAGGAGGATTGAATCTTTTTTTATTGATATATAGCTGATTTACAATGTTGTGTTAACTTCTGCTGTACAGAATATATACAATGGAATACTACTTGGACATAAAAAAGAATGAAAGAATGCCATCTGCAGCGACATGGAAGGGCCTGGGGATTATCACACTAAGTCAGACAGAGAAGGACAAATGCATTATAATGTCACTTATATGTGGAATCTAAAATATGGCACAAACAAGCCTAGTTATGAAACAGAAACAAACTCACAGATGTAGAGAACAGACTTGGCTGCCAAGGTCAGGGAGGGGAGAGGAAGATGCTGGGAGTCTGGGGTTAACAGATGCAAACTCTTACCTCTAGAATGGATAAGCAACAAGGTCCTCCTGCAGAGCACAGGAGACGATATTCAACGTCCCAGGTAGGCCATAATGGGAACAAACATAAAAGAGAATGTGTGTATGTGTGTGAGTCAGTTTATTGTACAGCAGAAATTAACACTGTAAATTAACTATACTTCACTGAAATTTTTTTTCACTTTCTTCTGTATAGCAAAGTGATTGAACCCAAGCTACTGTAGTGAAAGTGCCAAATCCTAACCACTAGACCCCCAGGAAATGCCCAGGAATGAATCTTTTAAACATTAGGCATCTTAATGTTTTCACTCTTGGCAACAATATCTCACTGGAGATTTCTCCATTTCTTAAGCCAATACATCTTCCCTTCCTTTCTTACAAAGTAAAACCACAAAGAACAGCATCATGGTTAGGTGAAGGAATGGCCTGGCTTTTGGGAGAAGCAGGCTGAACTGATGGGGGTAGGGAGGGAGTGTCCTGTCTACAACTGACTTTCACATGGTTCACGCGCACACACACACACACGCATATGTGAGAAAGACATGGAGCAGCAGTGGCCAAATGTTAAAAAATGTAGAAATGGGTGTTCACTGTACTATTTTTTCAGCTCTTCTGCAGGCTTGAAAGTTTTCAAAATTAAGTTTACAGGGGGAAAAAAGCCCTAATAATTAACCCTATGCTTCTAAAATCACTCAGGTGTCATTTCAGGGGCTCTGAAGAGCTCCATCTAGTATCACAGTCCTTTATGTCTCAGTACAGAAAAGAATTCAGTGAGAGGCAAAGTGATAGATAAGAAGTGATTTATTAGAATAAGATGCTTGTGAGGTTTACAAGAGTGTGGACAGTTTTATAATCAAGGCAAAAGTGGGGAAGGGGAGAAGAACTGCTTTGTCTTTCTTGGGTAGACATCATGCCTCCATCATCAGCTCCTCCTCCAGGTTGAGCAGGGGGCAGTTCTCAACCCTACAGGGTCAAGCTAGGTCCACAGATGAATTGTTCTTCTCCTGTGTAGCGAGCATGTCCTAAGGGTCCTTAACTTACTGAGCAGGATGTGGTCCTCAGGCCACCATTGTCCTGTTGTTTTCTTCTCCTGCTTCTGTCGCATGATTCTGTTTGCTAAGCGAGCCTGCTTGGTTTTCTGCTTAAACAAGCCTGCTTTCTTGAGTAATCATTAATTTACAGCGGTCTCCCATATTTTTTCTACTTCAGTTCAGTTCAGTTCAGTCGCTCAGTCGTGTCTGACTCTTTGCAACCCCATGAATGGCAGCTCGCCAGGCCTCCCTGTCCATCACCAACTCCCGGAGTTCACCCAAACTCATGTCCATCGAGTCGGTGATGCCATCCAGCCATCTCATCCTCTGTCGTCCCCTTCTCCTCCTGCCCCCAATCCCTCCCAACATCAAAGTCTTTTCCAGCGAGTCAACTTTTCACATGAGGTGGCCAAAGTACTGGAGTTTCAGCTTTAGGATAATTCCTTCCAAAGAAATCCCAGGGCTAATCTCCTTCAGAATGGACTGGTTGGATCTCCTTGCAGTCCAAGGGACTCTCAAGAGTCTTCGCCAACACCACAGTTCAAAAGCATCAATTCTTCGGCCCTCGGCTTTCTTCACAGTCCAACTCTCACATCCATACATGACTACTGGAAAAACCATAGCCTTGACTAGACGGACCTTTGTTGGCAAAGTAATGTCTCTGCTTTTGAATATGTTCTCTAGGTTGCTCATAACTTTTCTTCCAAGGAGTAAGCGTTTTTTAATTTCATGGCTTCAATCACCATCTGCAGTGATTTTGGAGCCCCCCAAAATAAAGTCTGACACTGTTTACACTCTTTCCCCATCTATTTACCATGATGTGATGGGACCAGATGCCATGATCTTCGTTTTCTGAATGGTGAACTTTAAGCCAACTTTTTCACTCTCCTCATTCACTCTCATCAAGAGGCT
>SJXQ01011891.1:18420-132113 GCA_006408695.1 Aepyceros melampus
AAATTCTCCAAGCCAGGCTTCAGCAATATGTGAACTTCCAGATGTTTAAGCTGGTTTTAGAAAAGGCAGAGGAACCAGAGATCAAATTGCCAACATCCGCTGGATCATTGAAAAAGCAAGAGAGTTCCAGAAAAACATCTATTTCTGCTTTATTAACTATGCCAAAGCCTTTGACTGTGTGGATCACAATAAACTGTGGAAAATTCTGAAAGAGATGGGAATACGAGACCACCTGACCTGCCTCTTGAGAAATCTGTATGCAGGTCAGGAAGCAACAGTTAGAACTGGACATGGAAGAACAGATTGGTTCCAAATAGGAAAAGGAGTACGTCAAGGCTGTATATGATCACCCTGCTTATTCAACTTATATGCAGAGTACATCAAGAGATACACTGGGCTGGAAGAAGCACAAGCTGGAATCAAGATTGCCAGGAGAAATATCAATAACCTCAGATATGCAGATGACCCCACACTTGTGGCAGAACGTGAAGAGGAACTAAAAAGCCTCTTGATGAGAGTGAATGAGGAGAGTGAAAAAGTTGGCTTAAAGCTCACCATTCAGAAAACGAAGATCACGGCATCCGGTCCCATCACTTCATGGCAAATAGACAGGGAAACAGTGGAAACAGCGTCAGACTTTATTTTTGGGGGCTCCAAAATCACTGCAGATGGGGATTGCAGCCATGAAATTAAAAGATGCCTACTTCTTGGAAGGAAACTTATGACCAACCTAGATAGCACATTAAAAAGTCAGAGATGTTTCTTTGCCAACAAAGGTCCATCTAGTCAAGGCTATGGTCTTTCCTGTGGTCATGTATGGATGTGAGAGTTGGACTGTAAAGAAAGATGAGCGCCAAAGAATTGATGCTTTTGAACTGTGGTGTTGGAGAAGACTCTTGAGAGTCCCTTGGACTGCAAGGAGATCCAACCAGTCCATCCTAAAGGAGACCAGTCCTGGGTGTTCATTGGAAGGACTGATGCTAAAGCTGAAACTCCAGTACTTTGGCCACCTCATGGGAAGACTTGACTCACTGGAAAAGACCCAGATGCTGGGAGGGATTAGGGGCAGGAGGAGAAAGGGATAACAGAGGATGAGATGGCTGGATGGCATCACTGACTCGATGCACGTGAGTCTGGGTGAACTCCGGGAGTTGGTGATGGACAGGGAGGCCTGGCGTGCTGCGATTCATGGGGTCGCAAAGAGTCGGACACGACTGCGCGACTGAACTGAACTGAATAACAAATGCTGGAGAAGGTGGGAGAAAAGGGAGCCCTTCTACAGTGTTGTGGGAACGTATACTAGTGCAGCCACTGTGCAGAACACTGTGGTGGTTCCTCAAGAAACTACAGATAGAGATACCATATGATCCAGCAATGCCGCTCCTGGGCATGTATCTGAAGAAAACCACACTTCAAAAAGATGCATGCACATAAGCAATCTAAATAATCACTGACAGATGAATGGAAAGCAGAGGTGGTGTTTATGTAAAATGGAATATTATTCAGACATAAAAAAGGACAAAATAATGCCATGGGCAACAACATGGGTGAACCCAAAGTTTATCATACTAAGTGAAGTCAGACAAGACAAATACTGTGTGATATCGCTTATATGTAGAATCTAAACTATGACACAAATAAATCGATCTGTGAAACAGAAACAGATTCATAGACGTGGAGAAGAAACTTGTGGTTTCTGAGGTGGGGGAGGAATGGAGTGGATGTTTGGGGTTAGCAGATGCAAGCTATTGTATGTAGGGTACATAAAGAGCAAGGTCATACAGCATAGCACAGGGAACCATATTCAACAATTAAACTTGCTCATTATCTAAAGAAAAAAGCCACCAATGATGACAAAACCAGAGCATCAAAATGATCCTCTTGACAGACCAAGAGGCTGACAAGAACAAAGGTGAGCTTGGTCAGGGACGAGGTGCAGGCACGGAAGGGAGGGGTGAAGGGCAGCTTGTGGAAAAGGTGATGACCCATCCAGGCCTGCATAAAGAAGAATCTTCTGTCAAGACTTGGTCCTCAGAGAAGGAGCTGGCTCCCCTAGCCCACCCCAGGCTTCAGGACCCAGCCTCAAAGATGGCAGTCAAGTCACGTGCCTGGAGGAGGTCACAGGGGGCGACGGGGGAGCAGATAGCCCTATGTCTCCCAACTCCAATATAACATTGCTCTGTGAATCTTGGGCGCTCCATCTAATCTGTCTGAAAAGCCTGTTCTCAGGCAATCTTTCCATTCCAGAGTAAATTGTTCTGAACTTGTGAAGGCCACCTTGTGGAGAGGGTGACTTTGACCTGTGAAGTTGGCCTAACTCCAGGGAGCATCAGAAGACATTGCCAGGACTTCCCTGGTGGTCCAGTGGTTAACAGTCCACCTTGAATTCAAGGGACACAGGTTCAATCCCTGGTCCAGGAAGATCCCACATGCTGCAGGGCAACTAAGTCCATGCACCACAGTTACTGAGGCCGTGCTCTGGAGGATGTGCTCACCAAGAAAACTCACCACAACGAGAAGCCCTCACACCGCAACAAGAGAGTAGCCCACACTCACTGCAACCAGAGAAAGCCTGCTCTGCAACGAAGACCCAGTGCAGTCAAAAATAAATAAAATTTAAAACCTTTTAGATAAAGAGAACAGACTTGCAGACACAGTGCAGGGAGGAGAGAGCAGTTCGAATGGAGAAATTAGCATCAACTTATACATACTACCATATGCAAAATAGATAGCTGGTGAGAAGTTGCTGTTTAACAGAGGCAGCCCAGCCTGGCACTCTGTGCTGACCGGGGTTGGGTTGGGGGAACGGAGGGAGGCTCAAGAGGGAGGTGATATATGTATAACTATGGCTGACCTGCATTGGTGTAGGGCAGAAACCAGCGCAACACTGTAAAGCAATTTTCCTCCAATTAAAAAAATTGTTTAATATTTTTCTTTTTTTTTAATTAAAGACTTTTAAGAAGTCTTAAAATTTTTTCTTTTAATTAAAGACTTTAAAAAAGTCTTAAAGTTTTTCTTTTGATTTAAGACTTAAAAAAGACTGTAAGCTTCCAATGCAGGGAGTTCAAGTTTTAATCTCTGGCCAGGGAACTAAAATCCTACATGCCACGCAGTACAACAATAAAAAAAGCCATTGCGATAGTGTTTGCTGGTTTCCACTGTGTAAATACTCCTGCTGTGACTAATTTCAAAGTTAGCTCAGAACTCATGATCAGCTCCTGTGAGCAGGGCAGTGAGACGCAGAGCCAGGCGGGAGCCAGAGCTGAGCCGTCTGCAGCCCCAGCGGAGGGATACCTGAGAGGGGATAGTTGCAGGGCAGCATCAGGCCCACGGGAGAGCGGTGCAGGACAGATCACAGGAGCTGCCAGTCAGAGAAGGCTCTGCAGTGGAGAAAGGACGGGCAACGGGGAGCTGTGGAAACACAAACGTCTTCCCGTGTACCAGACAGCAGCTGAGAGCCACATCTTAAAGTCAATGCTATCAGCTAGGGAGTTCCAGTCACTTCCCCCAGACCAGCAACTTGTCGGCGGGGCAGCCAGGACCAAGCCAGGCAGCGGTCCAACACCCAGCCCAAGCACGATCCTGAGCATCTCCCCACTGCAAGTGGTTTCCAGCCCCTCCTGGTCCTCTTTTCCCATCCGGACCCTGACTTCATAATGTCTCAGTGGCGCAGGACCCAGCTTAATGGCACACACGCTTCCTGTCCTCAGCCACCACGCTGTGGGACTCAAAACCCAGACTGTTTCCCAACCTCATGTGGAATCCACTGAAAATAGTTATCAAGCAGTTGATTTTGTGAGGCTTTTCCATTAAGAAGAGTTAGCCTTTCCTGAGTCCAGCTGTGTGCCAGATGCTTTGCGGACATGATCTTGGCCCTTCTCAAGCACAGTAGCAATTCCTCGCCCCATATTTATGCAAAGGTCCTTGAGGTCCCTGAGTGCTCACCAAGGTCAAGCGCTGGACAGCACTGAGATCCGGACAGACCCGAGGCCCATCTGTCTGCATCAAAGCTGGGAGGCATCTCGGGCTCTAATTTCCCATCCCAGGAACTTTAGGCAGGGTGAGGATAGGAGCGGGGCTGGGGGACACCCATCTGGCAGTGATGTTCAGCAGACAGGTGAAAGGGAACGGGAGCTCTGACTGAGCAGATGCTACCAGCTCCCCAAAGGGGATCAACTTCCCAGCACTCTCAAGGCTTCCCTCCCTGAGTCAGGATTCTTTGCTCAGGGACCCTCAGGAATCATCTATTTATGGAAATTGCTTCTGCACCCTGGAGGAAGGTGTTACTTCTCTCCATGTCCACCACAAGCAGAAACACCGTTTTGTTTCCTTTTTTAAAATATAGTTGCAAATAAAAATCTCCTGGACCTACTTTCTTTCACACAGAAGGCAATGTTGACCCCCTGGCGGTCCCTGGAGGCTGCTTTGAGGTCACACACCAGCCCGGGCACCCTGGACGTTGCCTCTCTGGTCCCACTCGAACCCTGGAGAACCAGGGAGGTGGGTGGTGTGGGTTCTGCAAGCCACACTGTGATCCTGGGCTTTCACTGAGGCTGTAATTTAGAATCCATGTGTGATAATAGTAACAGAACCACCTACCACATGCCTGACAATTTAAGCCCACGCTGGGTACCAGGAGCCCTTGTGCTTTTACTACACTCACAAAATGACCCGCCGGGCCACTACTCACTCCCTCTCTCTGCTGAGACCTCTGCTCCTGCCTCCCACCCACACAATGGCCAGAACAGAATGGTGCCTCTGCAGAGTCCAAGGCTGAAACAAACCAGAGTGTTCTAGAGAAGGCTTTTGTTATCCAAGAGCTAAATTAGAGCCTTGATGTAATGCAAAGGTAAGGCAGTGACTGCAATCTTCCTCCCCTCTACAGCTGACCCTGTAACAGGGATGGGCCTTTAACCAGGGCTGACCTGTGGTCATGTATGGATGTGAGAGTTGGACTGTGAAGAAGGTTGAGCGCAGAAGAATTGATGTTTTTGAACTGTGGTGTTGGAGAAGACTCTTGAGAGTCCCTTGGACTGCAAGGAGATCCAACCAGTCCATTCTGAAGGAGATCAGCCCTGGGGTTTCTTTGGAAGGAATGATGCTAAAGCTGAAACTCCAGTACTTTGGCCACCTCATGCGAAGAGTTGACTCATTGGAAAAGACCCTGATGCTGGGAGGGATTGGGGGCAGGAGGAGAAGGGGACGACCGAGGATGAGATGGCTGGCTGGCATCACGGACTCAATGGACGGGAGTCTGAGTGAACTCCGGGAGTTGGTGATGGACAGGGAGGCCTGGCGTGCTGCGATTCATGGGTTGCAAAGAGTCGGACACGACTGAGCGACTGAATTGAACTGAACTGACATGTGTGACACTGCCTTCGGACCTGTCAAGACCATTCTGGTTCACAGACTCACTGCCCGTAAAAGTTCCAGAGGGTGCTCAACGGAGAGAGTGGACTTGTCCTCCTCCTCATCCTTATGCTCCCGTGACAAGACACATGTGAGGACTGAGAGAGTAACGCAAGGCAGGGACCCAGGGACTTCCCTGGTGGCCCAGTGGCTGGGACTCCGTGCTCCCAATGCAGGGGTCTGGGTACCATCCCTGGTCAGGGAACTCGGCCCCACACGCCGCAGCTAAGACCCAACGCAGCCAAGCAAATAAACACATATTTTTGATCGTATGCTGATTCACCCGGCTGTGTCGGGTCCCATGCGGCGGGCGGATCTCTCACCATGCTGCATGGACTCTGCTTGCGGCACCTGGGCTCCGGCCTGCGCAGGCTCAGCGGCTGCTCCAAGGCACGCGGGATCTCAGGCCCCTGACCAGGGATCAAACTTGCGTCCCCTCCATTGCATGGCAGACTTTTAACCACTAGACCGCCAGCAGAGTCCCATAAATACATAGTTTTAAAACAAACAACAACAACAACAAAAACCAATTCAAGAACCCAAACAAAACAGGCCTGGAAATAAAGATATAATGAATCTTTCAGTAGTGAAGGTATGGGCTTCTGCTTGCAGCAATGTGATAGACTGCAAAGTGAAAACCCTCTGCTATGAAATACCCAGAAACGCTATGAAAAATATAATAAATGTCCTTTTAAACACATGGATGGGTCCCCAGAAAAGTAAAAAGACTTACAGCCAAATATTTTGGGGGGATATGTTCATTTTCTATCATAACAAATGTCATAACAAATGGCCGTTAACTTAGTGGCTGAAGACAACGTAGGATTTACTTACTTATAGTTTTGAAGGTCAGAAGTCCCACACTTCTCACTGCACTGCTTTCTAGGGAAGAATCCACTTCTGTAGCTTTTTCAGATCCGGGAGGCCACCTGCCTTCCTTGGCTTGTGGCCTGTCTCACCTTCCTGGCCAGCAGAGCAGCCTCCCTCTACCATTCCTCCATAGTCACGCTTCCCTCTGAGCCTCTCCTGCCCCTCTCTCCCTCTCCTGTGGACCCTGTGGCTCCTCCCATCAGGCCCGCCGGATAAACAGCAGCCTCAGTGCCCCCTTTTGCCATGTGCTCTGGTGTGTTCTCAGGTTCTGGAGATGAGGATGCAGACATCTTCAGGTGGGGGACATTATTTGACCCACCACAGAAAGAAAAACCAGAGTAAAAAAAAAAGTACAGCTAATAGTTCAGCTGCCTTGGATGGGGGAAGATAGCAGTTTCCAAAGGGCTTGCATTTTAATGGCCACAAAGGCAAGAGACACCTAGAGACAAAGAGGGGAGTTAGAACTGAGCACCCACCCCCGCCCCCATAAAAAGCCAGGAGCCCTTAAAGTTTTTCACTTTCAAAGAATACACAAAAATACGTCCAGTGGAAATAAAGGGGGGGTGGAGTTATAAACCAATTTGCCTCAAGTTGTCTTAAAATGTGCGCATAAACATACACAGCCACAGGCCCACCCAGAGCACTGAGTGTCCAGGAGCCCATTGCTGAGCAACAAGAAACTAGCAGCTCTGGGCTGTGAACACTCCTGAGGAGGGTTCTATAAAGACCTTCAGTCTGGGCTGCACATGCTCTGCAGCTGAAGTTCCACCCACAGGGATGTGTTGTCCAGACCCACAGAGCAAGCGAGGAACACGCCATTGTGAGTGAGGGCCAACAGAGACCGTGAGCCACTGACCCAGAGTCCCAAGAACTGCAGATGACAGAACAGGCAGATACAGATTGTAAAGTAATTACATTTAAGATCATCTATGAATAAAGGAAGGAGTCAGAACATGATAAAGGGGAAAGATACTATTAAAATATGTTACTGGGCGTGCTTTAAAAATAAACCCAAAAGTGTTTATAGGGTGGGAAACAATGGTTATTGAAATGGAAAACTCAGTGGATAAGTCCACTGAAGAGACCAATAGTGAACTGGAAAATAAGTCAGAAGCAATTCCCAAGTCCCGCTAGGGAGAGTGGAGATGAAAATTTTGTAAGAAAAGAGACAGAAGGCAGAACGAGAGGTCCAAAATCATGTAGCACACCTGAAACTAACATAATACTGTACATCAATTATATTCCAATAAAAATAAAGTACACAAAATATTATTATTAACTATAGATCTTGGATATAAAGGAGAAAATAAGGCCCACTGTGAAAAAGAAACTTAAAAGGTGTTGTATTACTCTTTGCGACCCCACGGACTGTAGCCTGCCAGGCTACTCTGTCCATGGAATTTTGCCATTTCCTCCTCCAGGAGATCTGCCCAACCCAGCGACTGAATATCCATTTCTTTGCTGCCTGTATTGGTACACAGATTCTTTACCACCGCACCACCTTTCTTGGTTGTTAGCTAAGATTCAGAAGATGCTAATTGTTCCACTCAGACATTTTACTCTGGAATGTGTTCTTGATTTATAGAAGAAACTATCTCCTTTTTAAAAAAGAAAGTGAAATATAACTTCTTGTTCTCATAAATATTTTTCTTGGCGTGTCCACTATTACTTAGAATATTTTTATGTAACTTGTTAAGATACTTCAGCTAAATTAACATAGTTGTATTCAAGTTTCTCTTTGCAATGAGAGCTTCTTTGCCACTAGTAATAGGAAATCCACTGAATGGGCCAAATGCAATGTCCTGTCAATGAACACTATGTGAATTCATTATCTCATCAGGCCTTGAAGTCTGTAGGCAAGGTAAGTCTACAGGCAAAGTACTGAAATATCTGACATGGTAGATACTAGTGCAGGTAGCCCACGGTAAAACTGATTTCTAAAAATGAAGCCAGCAAAGAATAGGATTCATAAGCCCTGAGTTACCTGCTCTGCTGTCTGCACTGGACTCTGGTTCAGAGCTTCTCTTGAAATGTACATGTAGGTCACTGATATACCAGAATACAAGAAGATAAAAGTGCAATAATATGTTCTATCACTTTGGGATCTATCTTGACTTGGAGTTGTACACTATTATATTAAAAATTTCAGCTTCAATAAATAATTCATTCAGAGAACATTAGGATCCATTTCATCACTATTTGTTCCTCCTACAAAAGAGCAATAAAATAATAAAATTGCACGATGGCTCTCTGGTTATTGCTTTATTTCAACAAAGCAAATAACATCAAAGAGGAGGCACTAAGTTAATGGACTGAGGGAAAACTTTGTGGGGATTATGCTACTTATGTCATAGAAAATCCTTACTATGTCTTAAAATAGAATCTGTTCATCAACATCATCACTGGTTTGTTTAAAATAAAGTAGGTTAATTCCCAGTGATTTTTTCCCCAGTCCTTAACAAGGTCTTGGGCTTGAGTCCAAATTAGGAGGCCCAGTGGCTCAGATGGGAAAGAATCTGCCTGCAGTACAGGAGACCCAGGTTCGATCCCTAGGTCAGAAAGATCCTCTGGTGAAGGGATTGGCACTCCAGTATTCTTTCCTGGAGAATCTCAAGGACAAAGGAGCCTGGTGGGCTACAGTTCACAGGGCCACAAAGAGTCAGACATGACTGAGTGACTCACTAGGAGGCTGAGACCAACTTGAAACTGTTGATCAGGAAGGCTAAGATGTAACAGGAGCACCTCTGAAAGTCTAGGTCTTACTCTGGAAGTTCTCTAATATTATACAAAAATGAAAAAGAAAGAGGAGAGAAGACAGAGAAGCTGAGGTTTCAAACTGAAACAGGCTGGACTGTGTGTCAGTCTGAAGGAACAAGAACAGGCTGCAAGCCAGTGGCCTCCAGCGGGCAGAGAGTAAGAAGCAAGCACTAAAATGAAGGCTCCAAGAAGGATGAAACTCACCGTCTACTTTGCCGTGTTCCTGGAACAATGCCTGGGTGTGGCAGACGCTGAATTCATATTGATTAAATAAAAATGGTTGTCTAAATAAAGGAATTCACAAAAGGTAAATTTGTACAATCCGGTACACAAAATAGATGTCCCTTTCATGTCTCCTTCAGTGGGTACTGCTTGAAATGACCTTTTATCTGGGAGTGGAGTTTGGGGGAGATTGGATACATGTATAGTGTGGCTCAGTCCCTTCACTGTTCACCTGAAACTATCACAACACCGTTTATTAACTGGCTATGCGTGCATGCTAACTCCCTTCAGTCGCACTTCTGACTCTGTGAGACTCTTATGGCCTGTAACCTCCCAGGCTCCTCTGTCCACAGGATTCTCCAGGCAAAACAAAAAGTTTTTTAAGAAAAGTACCTGACTCCACCAGAGTAGAAATATGCTCCTAAAAGGAATAAATGCAAGAAGTTATGCTGTGCAAAAGGTCTTACATTTCATATTTTATCAGAATAATTATCTCCACTATTATCATAAAAATTAAGCCCCCATTAACTATAGAATCTTTTCCCCCTGCTGCTTAAGTATACCATGCTCTTTTCTTTTTCATTAAGAAAAAATCCAGAAATAGTACCAAGTAAAATCGAATGTGTACTATTATGATAATAGAGGCTTTCCACGTGGCACTAGCGGTAAAGAACCCTCCTGCCAATGAAGAAGACGTAAGAGACCAGGTTTGATCCCTGGGTAAGAAGATCCCTTGGAGGAAGGCGTGGCAACCCACTCCAGTGTTCTTGCCTGAAGAGCCCCGTGGACAGAGGAGCCTGGAGGGCTACAGTGCTTAGGGTCATAAAGAGCTGTACAGGACTGAAGAGACTCAGCACACATGCACGGAGGCACTGTGATAATAACATACATGCCTTCCCTTTGTGTGGATCACAACAAACTGGAAAGTGCTGAAAGAGATGGGAATACCAGACCACCTGACCTGCCTCCTGAGAAATCTGTATGCAGGTCAAGAAGCAACAGTTAAAACTGGACATGGGACAACAAACTGGTTCCAAATCAGGAAAGGAGTACATCAAGGCTGTATACTACCACCCTGCTTATTTAACTTATATGCAGAGTACATCATGAGAAATGCTGCGCTGGATGAAGCACAAGCTGAAATCAAGATTGCCGGGAGAAATATCAGTAACCTCAGATATGGAAATGACATCACCCTTATGGCAGAAAGTGAAGAACTAAAGAGCCCTTGATGAAAGTGAAAGAGGAGAGTGAAAAGGTTGGCTTAAAACTCAACATTCAGAGAACTAAGATCATGGCATCTGGTCCCATCACTTCATGGCAAATAGATGGGGAACCAATGGAAACAGTGAGAAACTTTAATTTCTTGGTCTCCAAAATCACTGCAGATGTGACTGCAGCCATAAAATTAAAAGATGCTTGCTCCTTGGTAAAAAAAAAAAAAAAAAGCTATGACCAACCTAGACAGCATATTAAAAAGCAGAGACATTACTTTGCTGACAAAGGTCCATCTAGTCAAGGCTATGGTTTTTCCAGTAGTCATGTATGGATGTGAGAGTTGGAGTATAAAGAAAGCTGAGCACTGAAGAATTGATGCTTTTGAACTGTGGTGTTGGAGAAGACTCTTGAGAGTCCCTTGGACTGCAAGGAGATCCAAGCAATCCATCCTAAAGGATATCAGTCCTGGGTGTTCATTGGAAGGACTGATGTTGAAGCTGAAACTCCAATACTTTGGCCACCTGATGTGAAGAGCTGACTCATTTGAAAAGACCCTGATGCTGGGAAAGACTGAGGGCAGGAGGAGAAGGGGACGATAGAGGATGAGATAGTTGGATGGCATCACCAGGTCAATGGACATGGGTTTGGGTGGACTCTGGGAGTTGGTGATGGACAGGGAGGCTTGGCATGCTGCAGTTCATGGAGTCGCAAAGAGTCAGACACGACTGAGTGACTGAACTGAACTGAGTGTATGGAAAGAAGAGGAGAAAGAACATTTTCTTATAAAGATAATGGCTGAGAATTTTCCATAATTGATGAAGGACATGAATCTTCCAATTTAGGAAGTATTATGAGCTGTAAGTAAGAGAAATAAAAATAATGAAATTGGAGAACTCTAAGGACAGGGACAGTCAGAGAAAAAAAGATAAATCATTACAAAGTACAGATAGACTGACTCAGACCCTTAATAATAGGCAGCGCCTAAAAGGGGAAGGCAATGGCAGCCCACTCCAGTACTCTTGCCTGGAAAACCCATGGACAGAGGAGCCTGGTGGGCTGCAGTCCATGGGGTCACTAAGAGTTGGACACGACTGAGTGACTTCACTTTCACTTTTCACTTTCATGCATTGGAGAAAGAAATGGCAACCCACTGCAGTGTTCTTGCCTGGAGAATCCCAGGGACGGGGGAGCCTGGTGGGCTGCCATCTATGGGGTCGCACAGAGTTGGACACGACAGAAGCGACTCAGCAGCAGCAGCAGCAGCAGCAAAGACCATAGAATAATATCTTCTAAATGCTGAGAGAAAATAACAATTAATAGTTTTATACTCAGCTAAATGACTTGAGGATGAGGTGACTTCTGGCTCTAGCTGCAAATATACAGGATAAACAGGAGATAGAGGGACAGGCTGGACAAGATCAGCAACACTCAGACTGTGGGGACTGGCACAGGACAAACACCTTGTTTTCTTCAACAGATAAATTGCAAGGAAATGTTTAAAAAGGAAGAAAAAGACCACCCTAAAAGATACTTAAGAGAGAAATTAGTCAGTCTCAGTAATCAGGCCTCACTTAAATCGATTCAAACTATTTTTAAAAATTATAGTCATGAAACAACTAGAATTTTGAATAGTGACTAGATATTTAATAATAATAATGAAGCATTGCTAAACTTTTAGGTGTTATCACGGTATAATGGGCTCTTTAATAATTCTTATCATCTTACCAGATGTAATGAAACTATGTGTAGGGTTTACTTCAAATAAGCTAGAGAGTGGAGCTATGCATTGAGTCAGCGATGATATCTAACCATCTTATTCCCTGTCACCTTTTTTTCCTCTTGCTCTCAGTCTTTCCCAGTATCAGGGTCCTTTCCATCAAGTCAGTTCTTCGCATCATATGGCCAAAGTATTGGAGCTTCACATTGGTCCTTCCAATGAATATTCAGGGTTGATTTTCTTTAGGAGCTATGCAGAACTAGATTGGTTATGAGCTGATCATTGTTGAGGTTGAATCCATGTTTCATTATGCTATATATGGTGGTTGTTTGAAATTTTCACAAAAAAGGTATTATAATAATAGTTATAAAACAGATTTAATATTATAAAATAAATAGAATTATTTTGTTATAAAATGATTATAGTCATCGCTGTTGCTATTGTTCAGCTGCTAAGTCATGTCCAACTCTGTAACACAACGGGCTGCAGCATGCTAGGCTTCCCTGTTCTTCACTATCTCCTGAAGTTTGCTCAAATTCTTGTCCATTGAGTCAGTGATGATATCTAACTATCTTATTCCCTGTCACCTTTTTTTCCTCTTGCTCTCAGTCTTTCCCAGCATCAGGGTCCTTTCCATCAAGTCAGTTCTTCACATCAGATGGCCAAAGTATTGGAGCTTCACATTGGTCCTTCCAATGAATATTCAGGGTCGATTTTCTTTAGGATTGACTGATTTGATCCCCTTGCTGTCCCAGGAACTCTGAAGAGTCTTCTCAAAAAAAAAAAAAAAAGAAGTCTTCTCCAACACCACAGTTTGAAAGCACCAATTCTTCAGCACTCAGCCTTATTTATGGTCCAACTCACACATCNGTCCTTCCAATGAATATTCAGGGTCGATTTTCTTTAGGATTGACTGATTTGATCCCCTTGCTGTCCCAGGAACTCTGAAGAGTCTTCTCAAAAAAAAAAAAAAGTCTTCTCCAACACCACAGTTTGAAAGCACCAATTCTTCAGCACTCAGCCTTATTTATGGTCCAACTCACACATCCATACGTGACTACTGGAAAAACCATAGCTTTGACTATACGGATCTTTGTCAGCAAAGTAATTTATTTGCTTTTTAATACGTTTTCTACATTTTTCATAGCTTTTCTTCCAAGGAGCAAACATCTTTTAATTTCATGGCTGCAGTCTTGTTGCAGCGAGGCGGAGCAGAGCCCAGAACCTGCCCCATGACTGGAGGATGCGGCAAAGTGTGCCCTCCTGATTGTGCTAGTAAGCATGCCAGACAGACATTTTCAGGGCGAGACGTGCTCTCTGCTCCATTTCACTGCCAGCCCCTGCGTCCATCCCCATGGAAACAAAACAAGATGTTCCTGATCAACAATAGAGCTTTAACTTTACTCCTTCTTTATGACACGTTGATCAAACTTCCCGGTATAACTATTTCTTAATGATCTCATGTGACTTCTGCCAATAAAAGTGCAGGCTGAAAGGAGCCGTTTTGTCTTCCTGCCATGGAGAGGAGGAGGGCCCCCTGACTCCCGATGCCGAGTTATATGTGTCTGTCTTCATTATGCACTCACCCCCATTTCACGTCTTTTTCACCCGCTGTGATGGAAGTGGCAGCAGTCACCATCCACAGAGATTTTGGAACCCAAGAAAACACAATCTGCCACTCTTCCCATTTTTCCCCATTTGTTTGCCATGAAGTGATGGGACCGGATGCTATGTTCTTCATTTTTTTTTTTAATGTTGAGTCTTAAGCCAGGTTTTTCGCTCTCCTCTTTCACCTTCATCAAGAGGCTCTTTAATTCCTCTTGCTTTCTGCCATTTTAGGGTAGTGTCATCTGCATATCTAAGGTTACTGATATTTCTCCCGGCAATCTTGATTCCAGCTTGTGCTTCATCCAGCTCGGCATTTCACATGATGTACTCTGCATATAAGTTAAATAAGCAGGGTGACAATATACAGCTTTAAGTACTCCTTTCCTGATTTTGAACCAATTTTTGATTATAATTATATAAATTGTAAAATAAATTTATAAAATGAATTCTCTTGAAAGTCTTCTTCCAAGAGAATGGGTAGATAAATTGTGCTATATTAATATAATGAGATACTATAAGAGTTAAAATGAAAGAAACAGTTACATGTAACAACATGAATAACACTTAAAATGACTGTTTCACGGGGTCGCAAAGAGTCGGACACGACTGAGCGACTGAACTGAACTGAACTGTGTCCTTTAGCTGCAAAATATCAACGCAAAACCAGAAGAAAGGAACCTCTGGTTTACCCAGATAAACCTTTAGTCAAAAGGACATCTCTTCCTGATTCCGAAAATGAAGAATCACTTTTTTTTCCCCCAAACACCAATCCTTCTCTCTTTGCAGGAATTTCTCTGTTTCTAACCCATTTTTTTTCTTTCCCCCAAAAAAGGAAAACAAAAATCCTCTTTGCATGAACTTAATTGCCACCTCTAGAGACAACTTTTCTGTGCCTTTTCTCAGCCAAGGATCTGCAACAAACAGGTCATACATACGCCCACCGTTCTTTACCATCTCCTCTCCCTTAATCCTGAAAACCATGACTCTCGCACCCTCACCTCTCCACTGAAACTGCTCTGGGAGACCTCTGCTCCCCTCGTCAACTGAAGCCAACGTCTTCCCCCGGATCCCCATCACCCCTGGTCATTCTGTAGTAATTAGAAGTGTTGTCTCAGAGACATAAAGAACAAACAAATGGACACCAAGCCGGGATTCATTGGAGGTGGGATTAATTAAGAGATTAGGATGTATATACACTACTGAAACTATGTGTAAAATAGATAACTAATGAGAACCTACTGTATAGCATAAGGAACCCCAGTCGTGCTCTGTGGTGACCTAAATGGAGAGGAAATCCAAAAAGAAGGGGATGTGTGTGTGTGTGTGTGTATGCTGCTGCTGCTGCTAAGTCACTTCAGTCGTGTCCGACTCTGTGGGACCCCATAGACGGCAGCCCACCAGGCTCCCCCGTCCCTGGGATTCTCCAGGCAAGAACACTGCAGTGGGTTGCCATTTCCTTTTCCAATGCAGGAAAGTGAAAGTAAAGTCACTCAGTCATGTCTTGACTCTTCGCGACCCCATGGACTGCAGCCCACCAGGCTCCTCTGCCCATGGGGTTTTCCAGGCAAGAGTACTGGAGTGGGTTGCCATTTCCTTCTCCAGTGTGTGTGTATAGCTGATTTATTTTATTGGACTGCAGAAACTAACACAACATTGTAAAGCAACTACACTTCAATTAAAAAAATTTTTTTTAGTTAAATGGAAAAAATAAAGAAGTGTTTTCTCAGAATTGTCTTTCCTTCGGTGTCAGTGATCCCTCAGGGATATGGCTCTCCAACCCACCGAGCAACCCTGCCATAGTGCATCTCACGCCTTCTCAGAAAGCCCTGGGGGCCTAGTAAAGGCAGACAGCTGGGCCCCCCACCCGGAGTTTTGGACTATCCAGAATTTACCTGTCAAGCAAGCTTCCAGGTGATGTTGGTATATACGGCACAGGAACCATTCTTTAAGAACTACTTCTCCAACAGTTGTCAACCCAGGATTTTCTTTACAATTGCCCAGGACTGAGGCACTTTGAAAAGTAATCTGACTGGCCCTGACCCTGGACAGTTACAGGGAGACTGGGTTGGAGTCTGAGCTGTCTCTGTGATTCTAAAGTGCATGATTCTATGATCAGCAGCCTCTGCATCTGCCTCCTGCCCCAGCTCTGCTTTGTCATGCCAGCCTCCACAGTGACCACCTGTGAGGCTCAGTCCCCTAGATCTTTGCCCTTAAGCTTGGTGAGAAATTAGGAGACCTGTCCTAATGGGGTGGCTCTAGGGAAAGAGACTAGGGCAACTTTGAAGAGATTTGGGATCCAAAAATAACTCTTCTTAATGACCACCTGGACACTGTGTGGACACTGGAAGAGACAAATAATTCACTTATTTAGTAGTAAGTATAGAAATAGTGTTTGCAACCTTTTTCAAATCCTGAGAAGACCACAGTCCTTATTCCCCATTGCCCCAACAGTTGTACACAAATATTATGCCAAAACTTCTGTCCACCAGATGGAAAATAGTTTACTCATCTACTCTGGGATCAGAAAGCAGAACTCCCCTTGGTACCTTGCCAAAAAAGTAATCAGGCCTATTTGGAAACAAGATTTTGTTTTTGTTTTGTTTGTTTCACATTCTTGGAAGTTTTGCTTTTTTTCCCTGATAAATCCAAACATCAATAATAATACCACACTTGCTATTCACATTTCTGGGCCTGCTTTCTTTTTTTTTGCACACGTTCACACAGAGCTTTCCTCTTCCTTTTCTTACTGTTTTTTCCCTCTTTGCCTTCAAACTAGTTATGTGTTCTAAGAATGCAAGATGGGTCAATATGAAAACATCTATCTGTAAAATTCATTGCAACAACAAATTAAATATGGAGGCAGTGAAAAGGCATTTGATAAATTTCAGCAGTCACAACTATTGCTGAAATAAACAAAAATGCTTCAGGCATGATAAAGACTATTATCAAAGCCTAAGATCAAATACAATATTAAATGTAAAATAGTAAGTAAGCTCAATGAAGCTAGAAAGAAAAAAGAGATGCCTTCCAGCATCATTTTTATGCAACATAGTCTTGGTGATTCTAGCTAATGCAATAATAAAAGAAAATAAAATGAGTGGCATAAATTTGGAAATGAAAAGAGCAAACTATATTTATAGATTAACCATATGCCTAGAACACTCAAGAAAATATAGTCGTTTTTTAGAAAGCTATTAGAATTAAAGGGCAAACTTGGGTTCTTTTTAAGATTAGTAAATACACAAAAGTGAAAAATTGCCTTTATACTAACAGAAGTCATTTAGAAGAAAAAGAACTTTTCAAATCCATTAATAGTCACATGAGAAACTTTAAACTCCTAAGGAATCTACATGAAAAATAGGAAAAGGTCTATGTGAAGAATGAAATGAAATGTGGGTTGCAATTTCCTACTCCAGGGGATCTTCTGGACCCAGGGATCCAACTTGCATCTCTTATGTCTCCTGCACTGGCAGCCAGCTTCTTTACCACTAGTGCCTTGTGGGTCAGCTGGTAAAGAATCTGACTGCAATATGGGAGACCTGGGTTCGATCCCTGGGTTGGGAAGATTCCCTGGAGAAGGGAAAGGCTACCCTACCCGTTCCAGTATTCTGGACTGGAGAATTCCATGGACTATATAGTCCATGAGGTCACAAAGAGTTGGACACAAGTGAACAACTTTCACGTATATAGTGCCAGCTGGAAAGCCCTATACGTATACATACATCCCTTCTTTTTTAGATATCCTTCCCATTTAATCACCACAGAGCACTGAGTTCCCTGTGCTATAGAGTAAGCTCTCATTGGTTATCTGCCAGCCAATGCAGGAGACACAAGAGACACAGGTTCAGTCCCTAGGTCAGGAAGATCCCCTGAAGTAAGAAGTGGCAACCCACTCCAGTATTCTTGCCTGGAAAATTCCAGGAACTGACGAGGAACGTGACAAGCTACTGTCAATGGGGCCACAAAGAGTTGGACATGACTGAGCAAATGAGCACACATATAGTATGTTCTCAATAGTTATATATTTGATACAATATGCCAATCCCAATCTCCCAGTTCACCCCACCCTCACTTTCCCACACTGTTGTTTAGTCGCTAAGTCGTCTCTGACTCTTCGCAACCCCATGGACTGCAGCTGGACTGCTCTGTCCTCCACTGTCTCCCAGTTGCTCAGATTCCTGTCCACTGAGTCAGTGATGCTATCTAACTATCTCAGGCTCTGCTGCTCCTTCTCCTCCCGCCCTCAAACTTTCCCAGCATCAGGACCTTTCCCAATGAGTCAGCTCTTTGCATCAGGGGGCCAAAGTATTGGAGTTTCAGCTTCAGCTCAGTCCTTCCAATGAATATGCAGGGTTGATTTCCTTTAAGATTGACTGGTTTGATCTCCTTGCAGTCCAAGGGACCAAAAGTGTTCTCCAGCACCACAGTTTGAAAACATCAATTCTTAGCCATTCAGCCTTCTTATGGTCCAACTCTCACATCTGTCCATGACTAAATGCAAAAGGCCAATAGACATGAAAAGCTGATCAATCTCACAAGCAGCACAGGCAAGCACAAATTAAAGGGCAAATAAAATGTAAATATCCTACACCTCTCTTTTGTAGTACTTTAAGTCCTTAACGTGATTAAATTTTACTGGAAATGAATTTTTCCTGAAAGTCTGCCAGTTGTTTTTGACAAATTGTCATTTGGTGTCTGAGAAACAGTCTTAATGAGAACAAAAGTGACTTACACCAACACCACTTAACTTTGAAAATTCTGTGGTCTACGCTGAGATGCTTGGCAATTTTTATTGCCTTTAATTGTCTGTTCTGTGAATAGACAATCCCTTCATAATTAGTTTAAATAACCAAATGGAGTGCAACTTTATTTTATTGATTTTTATTGAACTTTTGATTGTTGCATGTATTGCTTATAAAACTTGTGTTATAGGGACTTCCCTGGTGGTCCACTGGTTAAGAGCAAGAGCAGAGGTCTTGGGTTTGATACTGGTCAGGGAGCTAAGATCCCAAGTGCCAAAGAAAAGAACTGGAAATATCTTAAAAAAAAATTGTATTATAAAATTTTAAAAAAGCAAGTAAAATGCCTTTCTCTATCCTCTTATTTGAACAAAAAGTGAACGCCAGACAGGAAGAGGAAGAGGAGGGGGGTGAAGAAGGAAAAGGCCAATGGTAATGATCACATAGCTATATTTTCTTACCAAGGGCCAGCTACTGTTCTAAGCACTTGACATATAATAGCTCATTTAATTCTATTACTATCAACACCCATGAGGTAGGCACTATTATTATCCCCCTTTATAGATGGGAAGACAATACAAAATTCTCATAAAACAATCCTTACCTTGATACAGTGAATTCTCTGATAATTACTATTCTGTCCTATGTTACTTTTACTTAAAAATTTCCGATCAGGACCGAGTAAATTAATTTTATGCTACACAAATGGTTAAACTTACAGTTTGTAAAACACTGATCTAGAGAGTTGTTCATATTAAATTTGACAAGTTTCTGAGTAATGTGTGTACAGAAATCTCATTTATGGAAGAAAAACTGAAAGAAAGAGTGTTAGGTAGGTAGAATAGGGAAAAAGAGTCCAAAATGGCGGTGGCTACAAGACAAGAAAGGGAAAAGCCGAAACAAAAGAAGGTCCGGAGGACCAGAGTGAGGACCTCAGGTAAAACAAACAACACTCCTGGCTGGCCCAATTTACATAGGACAGGACCAGCGAGACATAAACATATAAATAGAGGGACCAGAGCCAGCTCTGTCTCTCTCTCCCTCGCACTGGGGCGCTCTTCTCCTCGTGTCTTTAGATCCACGTGCCCTCGCACCTTGAAGATGGATTTTCCTGCTATCTTCTAAATAAAATAGAGCCGTAACACTGAGCTGTAACACTGATTTGTCTAAGAGCTATAACATGGTCCATTCGAGACCTGAGAGCTATAACACGGTCTATCTGAGACCTGAGAGCTGTGACACGCTGAGGGGGCTTTAATGTCCGTCACTCCAAATCTCTGCTGTGACAAGACAAAGAACCAAGGAATGCTCGCGTGACAGAAGGAAGGGACACGAGGCGAAGGAGACAAGGAGGGAGGGAGGGGAGACGCTGCGTGTTTATGAGAATGGACTCTGTAGTAACAAGTGTGTCTTCAGGTAGAAAAGAAGGGACTGCTTCTCTCTGTGTATATCAGCTATCTCAGTTGGTTGGACATAGCAGAAGAAAGATTTTCAGCTTTGCCTTGTGCATCTCTGTTTTGTTTTTATGCTGCAAAACAAATGCTTTGCTTTTGGAGTTTTTAAAGCACAATCCAACACACTGGGACAAAAGAGTTTTGTGATCAGTAAATTTCTGTGCTCTGGAATAAAATCAAGTTTTTTGTTTTGTGTTTTTTGGTTGTAGTTCATGCTTCAGTGACCCTCATTCAGCATTTGGCTCTCATTTATTAAAAAAAAATAAATCTCTCAATTTCACCTATGAAGCTTCCTGGGAGAAGGATAAACCTGATTATGGTGTCTTCTTATCAAGGGAGAAGGGTAAGTGCTTACCTGTTGTAAGAATGCAGTTGAATGAAAGGGGAAGGATCTCCATGGAAAAATACCCAAGAAGAGTTACAGAGGATGTTTATAGGAGAGAAGTGTAAGTCCACTTGAGTGAAGTCTCATTGATTCATTCATTCATTGAACATGTCCCTGACTTGTTTTTTATTTTATTTTGTGTTTTCTTTTTGCCCGCACTGAGAGGCTCCCGGGACTAGGGATCAAACCCACACCCCCTGCAGTGGGAGTGCAGAGTCTTAGCCACTGGACCGCCAGAGAAGTCTCTGATTTAATTTATTTTACCTTAATTTTACATACCAAACTGCCACCTCTCTCTCTGTTTTGCCCTCTACATGAAATAGCTCATTTAATTGCCAGAGGTTTCCCCCATGAACCAGAAGGTTTAGTATCTCCTTTAGACCTTCCTCCAGCCAAACTGTTCAAGATTCTGGAGTCTTATTCAATGCAAACATCAAGCAAGCCTGGTTCTTTCTTCCAAAGTCTACAAGGAAAAGAAAAGTAGAATGTTCTATCAACTTCCACGGTGGCTGTCAGCTCTCTTTGCTAGCTCCATCTTCCAGGCTCATGCTAGGGGCTGCACTACTCTGTGCACTTGAGGTCAGACGCAGCTGTAGGTCTTGCTTTAACCAAAGGAAGGAGTGAAGATGTGATGGCTCGTGTAAGATTCAGTGTGTGAATTTGCCATGTCCTTTGCTGCCTGTGCAACAATGGATGTGATCCCCATCAGCCTGTCTTTTGATGGACATACAGAGGGGTGGGAAATAAACCGGAGTCTGTTAAGCTGCTGCAACTTCAGAACTGTTTGTTACACAACATGACATATCTATCCTTGATGATACACTACATGAGCACTGAGTCTTAATTGCAAACTCCTGACAGGCATTACTATTAAGACCCATACCTTGCCACTGGGGAAGTGTTGATCTACAGCTGTGGTGCTGTCTCTGCTCTCTGGAAACCTGCAGAAATTTTACAGAGCTCGGTGGGCTTTGTGACTGTAAAATTTTTACTTACACTCAAATTCTGAACCATTGTTTTCACTGAAGGATTGGGGAATGAAAAGGAATAGAGAATAAAGACAGGATCAGTGATGTTTCGGAGAAGGCAATGGCAACCCACTCCACTACTCTTGCTTGGAAAATCCCATGGACGGAGGAGCCTGGTAGGCTGCAGTCCATGAGGTCGCTAAGAGTCGGACACGACTGAGAGACTTCACTTTCACTTTTCACTTTCATGCATTGGAGAAGGAAATGGCAACCCACTCCAGTGTTCTTGCCTGGAGAATCCCAGGGACGGGGGAGCCTGGTGGGCTGCCGTCTATGGGGTCGCACAGAGTCGGACACGACTGAAGTGACTTAGCAGCAGCTAGGGGCTGCACTACTCTGTGCACTTGAGGTCAGACGCAGCTGTAGGTCTTGCTTTAACCAAAGGAAGGAGTGAAGATGTGATGGCTCGTGTAAGATTCAGTGTGTGAATTTGCCATGTCCTTTGCTGCCTGTGCAACAATGGATGTGATCCCCATCAGCCTGTCTTTTGATGGACATACAGAGGGGTGGGAAATAAACCGGAGTCTGTTAAGCTGCTGCAACTTCAGAACTGTTTGTTACACAACATGACATATCTATCCTTGACTGATACACTACATGAGCACTGAGTCTTAATTGCAAACTCCTGACAGGCATTACTATTAAGACCCATACCTTGCCACTGGGGAAGTGTTGATCTACAGCTGTGGTGCTGTCTCTGCTCTCTGGAAACCTGCAGAAATTTTACAGAGCTCGGTGGGCTTTGTGACTGTAAAATTTTTACTTACACTCAAATTCTGAACCATTGTTTTCACTGAAGGATTGGGGAAGAAAAGGAATAGAGAATAAAGACAGGATCAGTGATGTTTCGGAGAAGGCAATGGCAACCCACTCCACTACTCTTGCTTGGAAAATCCCATGGACGGAGGAGCCTGGTAGGCTGCAGTCCATGAGGTCGCTAAGAGTCGGACACGACTGAGAGACTTCACTTTCACTTTTCACTTTCATGCATTGGAGAAGGAAATGGCAACCCACTCCAGTGTTCTTGCCTGGAGACTCCCAGGGACCGGGGAGCCTGGTGGGCTGCCATCTATGGGGTCCCACAGAGTTGGACACAACTGAAGCGACTTAGCAGGAGCAGCAGCAGCAGCAGCAGTGATGTTTGGATGCAAAGGGAAGGAAAGTGGTCAAGAGCCAGCAGGGCAATGAATATTTTAAATTTTTTTTTCTAGGATGTCCTTGGTGGTTCAATGGTTACGGTTCCCTGCTTGTACTGCCGAAGGTGAGGGTTCAATCCCTGGTCAGAGAAATAAGACCCTGCAAGCTCCTGGGCCAAAAAAACAATAACTTTTTTCTGTGCATTTGGGGAAAAGCCCAACTTTTTTAACTCTGAACAATGAATGGCGTCTGAGAGGCCATCAGCATCTCCGATTCTGGAGCAGCCAGTCTAAGACAATAGTCTCTATAGATTCGAAGACGTCCAGAAATCTGTCGAGAGGGGTAGTAGGGTAGATGAGCTGGAGATTTATGTGCTGAATTATGAACTGAACCAAGACGCTCTCATCTTAATCTGAAGTGGTCTTTTGAAATCAGAACTTCTGGCAAGAAAAGGAAAACCACAAATTACACCTAAGGCAAAATACACTATGGAGATATCCCAGATCTTTTGAGTCTCATGAAAATAACCTCAGTTTCTAGGGAAATTGGCCCATCTGTGTTAGAAGTATATGGACCCCCTTGACACCAGCATAAGAGGCCTAGGGCAGGCTGCTCCAGGAGAGAAATTTTTTTTGGGGGGAAGGGCCCTGGAATAGGCTTGACTCCTTGGATCATGCAGGCACACGGAGTAGCCAATAGCAAAGCCTGGATGTCATGCCACTGCTCTTGTAAGGAAAAGTCAGTATAAGTTAGGTTGTTTACCTTTCCATTTATTCATGTACCCGATAGACTCTCCCCGGCACAATGCAAAACACCGGAGATATTTGACAATAACAACAGCAAAATTAAAAAGGTAGTCTTTGCTTTTCAGGTTCTAATGAGAGAAATAATATCATAATAATATATCAAGGGTTTCCCTGGTGGCTCAGTGGCAAAGAATCCATCTGCCAATGCAGGAGACAGGGGTTTGATCCCTGGTCTGGGAAGATCCCATATGCCACAGAGCAACTAAGCCTGTGGGTCACAACCACTGAGCCTGTGCTCTAGAGCCGAGGAAACCTCAACGACTGCACCCACGTGCCTCAACTATGAAGCCTGGGTGCCCTAGAGCCTGTGCTCCACAACAAGAGAAGCCACCACAATTAGAAGCCTGCACACCACAACTAAAGAGTAGCTCCCACTTGCCGCAACTAGAGAAAAACCCACACAACAACAAAGACTCAGCACAGCCATAAATAAATGAAATTATTAAAAAAATAATTTATCAGGTTAGCCGATATTATCATTAATTTTTTCTGTAACCATACGAAATTTTTTATCTACTCAATAGAGTAAATATATCCCAATAACAGAGCTATTGTAACCAGGAAGGGTTAATTTTGAATTTACACTGGATCTGCTTCTGTGAGTTTAACCCTTCTCCTGCCACTTTTGCAGCAGGCATTCATGATGGTCTGCTGCAGGGAGATCATCTGACCCTGCCCACCGGTGAAGAACTGTGAGATTCTTGAACTCTTTGTTTGGCAAACGGCAGCACCCAGTTCCCCTGTCTGCTGCTTATGGTGGGCCCAGAAATTCACATTTGGGGAGGCCTGAATCACAGATAGATGTGACATTTTTGTTTGTTGATATGACAGGAGATATTCCATTTCACACCACCCATGAAGAGACTGTAAGGAAGTGAAACTAACACATCCCCCTACCTGAGGCTTGCCATCTAGGAGATATTTGCAAGAATTTCAAGGTCTCTTTACTTTGTTTCCTCACCTTCTCCCCTATCTCTGATCCATAAAAATCTGACATCCAGGCCCCGACAACATGGTTATTTGAGGTGCTAGCCTGCCATCTTCTCAGTCAGCTGGCTCCCAAATAAAATCCCTTCTTTGTCCCAACATCTGACCTGCTCTTAGATTCATTGATTTATCACGTAGCCAGCAGAGCAAGTTTGGACTCGGTAACACTATGAACAACCTGCTACAGTCAGATGGAGCAGAGCAGGAAAACTGACTTCTGGGTTCACAGAACTGGTAAGAACCAGGGATAGATGCCACTTTCCTGAACTGAGACACAAGAGACCTAATCATGGGATCCCATTTGTGACTGATGTTGGGAAAGCTGAGGTGTAGTCTGTAGAGTTCCAGAGTTGTCATGATGTGTGTGTGTGTGTGTGTGTGTGTGTGTGTGTGTGTGTTTTAACTACCATTCGTGAGGCAGAAAAGATTTGCACCCAGAGCAGATTTAAAAGACCTCTGAGAGTAGAAAACACACACAGGCTCTCTTTATCTTTCCATCCATGTTCCCAAATACAGTGTAATTTGCTTGTCCTGTCTGATTAAGTTGATCATAAACAGACTGTGATTTTCCAGGAAAAAGAAAAGAAAACTGAGCCTTTCTAACAGTTTCAAATCATTTATCTTGATTAACTAGACAGTCTTAGATCCAAACAAGCCTGTCTTATTTAAACTTGCATGAAGAATAGGCCTTCATCCTCAGGAATGGATGATCCATATTTTCTATGATCCTTGATGAAATTGGGGTTACAAGACTGTCTTGGAAGCAAATACAGAAATCTGGAAATGGACCTCTCTCTGCATTAAAAGGAAACCAAAACCACCCAACCCAGCAAAGAAACTTTTATGACCCTACAGACCCTCCAGTTATCACTGTTTCCTTCTCTTTATCCTTGAAAGTCAAGCTCACTTCTTTTTTCTCACCTTCTTCTTGTACCTGCAGCCAACTGCAGTCAGACACCACCCTGACCCTCCTCCCAAGCTGTGTTTTCCCAGGTCAACCCTCTCTTCTCGTTGCCAAATCCAGCTAGGCTCTTTTACCTCATTTTAGATGAGTAAGTCCCAAATTTGGACACTGCTCTCTCTTCCCTGGGACACCCCTCCCTCCAGGTTTTGCTCCTTTGAAAACATGACCTGTTTCTCCTGCCCTCCCCTCCAGACCCTGCTGAGGATTTTATATGTCCTTATTTGCCTATCTGGTGGCTGAGATGGTAGAGAATCTGCCTGCACTGCAGGAGACCCAGATCCAATCCCTTGGTTTGGGAAGATCCCTTGGAGAAGAGAATGGTTACCCACTCCAGTATTTTTGGCTGGAGAATCCCATGGACAGAGAAGCCTGGTGGGCTACAGTCCATGAGGTCGTAAAAGAATCGGACACAACTTAGCAACTAAATAACTACACAGACATTCCCTACAGGAGCCTCTTCCTGTTTTATCTCCTGTCTTTGCTTATGGCAGCATATATTCTTAGTGTCACAGGCTCAACACCTTCTCATCATGTTAGGCTAAAAATCCTTGTCAGGTGTAACTGTCTATTTCTAAAGCATCTCTCTTCCTTGTCCTTGTTACCTCCATTGCCAATGCCCAAGTTCACTGAGAAGTCTAATCCCCTTTCCACGTATCCTCTGTCCAATGACAAAAAAACATTTTTCTAAAGTATACATCTTACATGCATAACACAAAGTCACAATGTAAATACTAAGAGAAGATGGCCGAAGGCAAAGGAGAGATGAAAATGGGCTGGGAAGTTGAACCTGAAGTCAGATTTCATGCAAGAAAGAAGCAGAAGTGTTATCGAGAATGGAATTAACACGCCTTCCTTTCTGATCCCAATGCTTCAGAAATTACTGCATTTAAATCAGAAAAATGGTATTTGTCAGAATTCCCATATCAGATGAATAACATAATAGTGATGGTTTTTGACAGTCTAAGTATTTCCACTGAAAAAGTTTTGAGAAACAAAGCAGAAAAACTATCAGGGTTTCATCGTCAACATTTTTATGCTGTTGCAATGCTCTTGCATTGATGATTCCAAGGGAATTGGAAATCTGGACAGTTTTGCTACCATGAAATAGGCCAAATGTTTAGGACTTGAATTGAAGAGTTACTTTTGACAGTTGAGGACTTAGAACGTATTCGAGTATTTGTTCCAGGAACACAGTTTGAGATTCTGCCAGGAAGAATCAGGATCCCCCAGGTTCAAGGTGGCAAAGAGCTATTTCAAATATTTTGTAAGTCGGTGAAGTAGACTTCCTTCAACCAGCAAATCCTTGGACTCATTTTATTTCAGTTTCTGTTTTCAGTTCCTGTATTTTTGTGAGGCATATAAAAGGGAACAGTATGGTTCTGAAACTATTCATACCAAAATAATGTAACACCCAGCTCAGCTTAATATTACATCAACTTCCATAGTAATTAGTATGTAGATTATATTAGATATCTTTTCTTAACACTCATGGAAATACCTGAAATGCAGAACAAGTGCTATTATTAGAATTATACCAATACATTAAAACCTTAAGGGGCTTCCCTGGTGGTTCAATGGTTAAGAGTTCATCTTCCAAGGCAAGGCGTTCAAGTTCAATCCCTGGTTGGGGGACTTAGATCTCACATGCCTTGGGGAAAAAAAAAAAAAAAAAAAACATAAAACAGAAACAATATTGTAACAAATTCAATAAATATGTTTTTAAATTGTCCACAGCAAAAAAAGAATCTTAAAAATAAACAAATAAAATTTAAAAATTTTAAGTAAAACCTTAAGACATTTAAGCAACGATATTCCTTCTTACAAGCTACCAAATTCTTAATCTTTAGAAGTATTCTAAAAAAAAACCAAAAAAAATTATTTTTGAAAAAGCATCTGATTATATAAAGGTGACCCATTAGATAGTAAAGAATTAGTCTGCAATGCAGGAGACCAGGGTTCCATCCCTGGGTTAGGAAGTTCCCCTGGAGAAGGGAGTAGCAAGCCACTCCAGTATTCTTGCCTAGAAATTCCATGGACAGAGGACCCTGTCAGGCTACAGTCCATGAGACTGCAAAGAGCTGGACAAGACTTAGCAACTAACATTAATTTACTCATCTTCAGAGATAAATTGAGAGCTAACTTTGCCGACTAAGGTCCATCTAGTCAAGGCTACGGTTTTTCCAGTGGTCATGTGTGGATGTGAGAGTTGGACTGTGAAGAAGGCTGAGCGCTGAAGAATTGATGCTTTCGAACTGTGGTGTTGGAGAAGACTCTTGAGAGTCCCTTGGACTGCAGGGAGATCCAACCAGTCCATTCTGAAGGAGATCAGCCCTGGGATTTCTTTGGAAGGAATGATGCTAAAGCTGAAACTCTAGTACTTTGGCCACCTCATGCGAAGAGTTGACTCATTGGAAAAGACTCTGATGCTGGGAGGGATTGGGGGCAGGAGGAGAAGGGGACAGCCGAGGATGAGATGGCTGGATGGCATCACTGACTCGATGGACGTGAGTCAGAGTGAACTCTGGGAGTTGGTGATGGACAGGGAGGCCTGGCGTGCTGCGATTCATGGGGTCGCAAAGAGTTGGACATGACTGAGCGACTGAACTGAACTGAAGCTTTTTTTCTCTCAGTTAATGGATGGAGACCTCACTGTTGACATTGTCAAGAAGTCCAGTCCTTCTTGAGGTCTCCTCCCCCCACACCCACTCATGTATTGTCCAAATCTCCAGGCAGAGAGAGAAATGGGTGGTGCGACCAGTCCCCTAAGAGGACCCAGGCTGGGTTTGCAATTGTTCTCACTGCTGCCACCGAAGCTGGGTCCTTGAGCCTTGCTCTGCCCCTAGGAAACATCCTTTCCCTTGGCTGCTGCCCTCGATGACCTGGTTCCCTGCACTGCCTTCAGGGGTGTGAGATTCCCAGGCTGGGTCTTGGGACCGGGTACACAACCACATGGGGCCACTGGGTGTTGAGAGGAGTCCAAGCCAAGGAGATTGTCTGCACTCAGGCCAAGGGGGACTGGAAGCATCTTTTGACAAGTAGGTCATTGCATGTCACGAGTGCTGCTCCCTACATCAGTGAGGCTTTGAAAATCCCCTAGAAGGATAGATGCCGAAATACATATGCTATCATATCCACCCAGTGAAGCTGGTGCTGAGGTTTATTTTTCTTTGAATTTCTGTCTTTTCTAAATATCTCCCATGAAAATATATTACATCTGTAACCAGAGTTTTCATGCTATAAATTTTTTTTAGAGAATAAAGAGAAACTGCCATAATGTTTTCCCTGGATTGTTTAATAAATATCTATTGAGTGTTTTTTTACATGCCAGGCACCAGGGACATGAAAGAACAGGAATAGGCTATGTTCTACTAATTCATCAGCAAAGAAGCTGAATGTAAGTCAGTCCCTATGGGCATGGGTAGAGGGGTGGCCACCAACCACTAGCTAGGGAGCCATCTGGATACCATCCAATACAGAGGAGGCAGGCACTGAACTGTCTTCATTCATTTAGGAAAATCACACAAATTGTTGAAAAGAAATTTATCTTCCATTGCAGACTAAAACTTTACTACTTCTGAAATTATCTATAAGTAGACTGATTTCTCTGTTAGAAATAACTTTAAAAATGTACTTTTTCTGGGACTTCTCTGGTGGTTCAGGAGTTGGGACTTTGTCTTTCAGTGCAGAGGGTTCAGATTTGATCCCTGGTCTGAGAGCTAAGATCCCGCATGCCTCCTAGCCAGGAAACCAAAATATAAAACAGAAGCAATATTGTAACAAATTCAATAAAGACTTTATAAAACATGAGCCATTAAAAAATTTTTTTTAATGTGTTTTTTTCCAACTAAATTCAGGTTTTCTCTCAGCATCTCTCCTAATTACTGTCTTTCCCTCTTCCCCTCTCAACCTCCAGTCTTCTACTTTGCAGCCTAGCCCTCAGATATCCCTTGAGCGCAGAACAGCCAGTCACCATGGTGACCACCGCCACCCACCATTACTCTGCAGAGCCCCGTGTCAAGTGGGTGGCAAGTCTTTCTTCCTCATCAAGACCCTCAGGACTGGCAGCCAATCGGAATTCAGAGGCTGGGACTCAGGAGAATCCCTTTCCACTGTGTGGAGTAGAGTCTCTGAAGTCTGCCTGCCCCTGGCAGCCTGGGCACCGTGGCTGAATGTTGCCACGTTGAAGCAGAGCATCTGATTCACCAAGAAACAGAGTCCACAGCCACATTTGCTTCACTCTTTTGGAAACAGGGTGACTGCCTTTCTTCTTCTTTTGGCTTCTCAGATGTTTTTCAGCTTGACCCAGGGTATCCCAGGAGGCCCCTTCATGGCTCATCCAGTGTAGCCAAGAGCCACACAAGGACACAACACACACTCACGTGACAGCTCTCAGAGATGCTTCAGAGAAAACACAAAGAAAGGAAGGATCAGAAACCAAGGAGGGAAACCCTTAATGAGGCACCAACATGCTTGCTGAGTAGCACAGTGTGTCTGGCTCTGTGACCCCATCAACTGTAGCCCTCCAGGCTCCTCAGTCCATGGGATTCTCCAGGCAAGAATACTGGAGTGGGTTGCTGGGGCCTCCTCCAAGGGATCTTCCTTACCCAGGGATCAAACCTGCATCTCTTGCATTGGCAAGCAGAATCTTTACCACTGAGCCACCTGGGAAGCCCTGAGACCTAAAGCAATCAAACAAGTAAACATAAAAAAAAAAAAAAAAAAGAAAAAGCATTTACAGGGCAAGAGCAACCATCTGGGAATTCACTGATAAATGCAATGTCTACTTCCCTGCTAGTACAGGCTACTTTCATTAACTCCAGACACATCTATAGAAACTTCCAAAAGAGAACTGGACTCTCTTAAATCAGGAAGATTCAGAAAAGTTTTCTTCCAAAAGATCCTGGATCAACCACAATAGCTTTCGCTATTCATTCTCTTGTTTCAAATTCCGCAAAGGCAAATCCCTTTGGATTTCCAGCAGACTTATAAAGTGGAGTACGTATATATACAATATTGCCGCATTCCCCAAATATTCTTTCAATACAGCTGTGATTAACCTTTTGGAGGAAACAACTCCTCTGATAAGTTAAAGCAATATTAAATAACATATTAAATCTTTAAAAAAAAAGAGAGAGAAAAAGAAATAGATACTGCTATGGTGTCATCTACTGTGCTGGGTCCTGAGACTATAAAAATCAGAAAAACATACTTCCTACCTTGGAAAGGCCCCCTAGTTTGATGAGTTTAGTGGTTAAAGGACATATTACTTTAACACTCTATGGACACTGAGATCTGGCACTGGCAGAATCCAGGACCAGAGAGAATCTCGGACATAGGTCAACCTTGTCCCTCTGCTCACCTTTCAGGTTTTACTGAACTGCAGAATTCCCTGCCTCTGGAAAAAAGCCCTCATTTTTGAGCATCCTTATTTTCTTTTTCTGATGCTAAGTAGTGATTTTATTTCAACCTTGGGAGGAAAGTCCTTGCATAACAGTGACTGTTTTTCAGAATTGAGCATACTTTTAAATGGGGATCATTTCTACACCCTCACTAAGTAAAAACCTCCAGGAACTTGCTGCCAGAGTGGAATTCCCTCTAGTTTTTTGTGCAATAAGCAGGACTTGTCAGAAGCTGTCAGAATCCAGTAGCTTTGAAACCACCAGTTTGGTGAGAGAGGAGACATGACGTTGAAAAAATATGCCGAAATTCCCCAGACTCAGCCAGGAGAAGTTGTCTCAACATGAAACGTTCCGGGACTATCTGTGAAAATCTATGGAAAGTGAAAAATACAAAAGTAGGAACAGACTAGGATAGTGTCATGGGCAAAGCCTGGCCTGTAGCGAGGTTTTATGAATGAAGAAGATACAAGCCTTACTCATGTAGCTTCTTTTTAATAGAAAAGGGCTATGAAGCTAAGACTCTGACAGAGTGAAGGGGTTCAGTGTCCGAGTGGGGCAGCCAATCAGTGCTCCTCTGTCCCAGCCAAGGAGTTCCAAATGCCCTGTTTGTCCACCTCTGTGTTAAATCCACAGCCTAGAAATGTCCCATAAGCAGGAGCTGACCCAGGTTTGGGATACCAAGGGCAGCCTCCCACTAATCCATCCTCAATAAATAAGAGCAACATGGGCTCATATGCAGAAAGCAGTTTTCAGAGGACCCTGCAGAAAGACCCTACTTAAAGAGAAAGCATTGGGAATTCTCACGCGCCATCAGCGTCCCAGTGCAGTGATCATGTTCTCCACCCTTTGAAGTCAGCGAGAAATCTGAGAAGCCAACCACAGTTTCCGTGGGGCCAGGGTGAGGGCCCCACGGAAACTGTGTGAACAGGGATCCTGCAGGCATTTGCCCTGGGTTCCCATCTATAAAAATCACCAGATTTGAACAGACAGCTGCTATTCGGGCTCTTAAAATGGTATCTGGACGGAGATGTGGGGCTCGCCTCGAGCCTGTAGCCCGGCCGTCAGTCTGATGAGAAATACAGTTGAAAGGACATATTGGAAAGCCAAGGACCTGTCAGGCTGCTTCACACTCCAGCATTGCCAGGAGGTCTATAAAAATGTCATTGTCTCTCTGCTGCCGGTGATTATGTTACCCCATACGTTGGCCGTCTGTAATAAAATTTAAAAAAAGAAAAAAGCAAATATCATTTTTGCACTGTTCTGGCCTTCCTCTGGCCTTTTTCAAACAATAATAGACTAAATATAAAGAGACAGAAGTCATTACCCGGCTCTTTAACTAGTGCCAAGGAAAATGAATAATTAAGGAAACATTACTTGTAAGAAACGGACACGGTTGCTTTTAAGGTAGAAGCAAATAGGAGCTCTTTAAAAATATATCATTTCCCCTTTATCTTAACATGGCATTCGGACTCTGGCATAATATATTAGGGTCGCTACTGTTTAGATCTTAGCAGGAAAAAAAAAAAGCTTTTAGTTTCCATTATCCTATTATAGGTCCCAAATCAAACAGAGACTCAGAGGAGAGATGAAGAGGGTTGGGGAGGGAGTGGGTCTGTGTGCACAGCTTCCTGACCATCTAGCAGAGCATCTGATGGTTGATTTTGTTCACCTGGGATGGCAAGGCCCCAGCTCGACTCTCTGACCTCCCCCGCATCAGAACATCCAGAGCAGTGGCTGAAGCCAAGTTGACTTAAGTTGATCCTTAAGTTGCCAGGAGGAGGCCCACCCAGGGGACTTTGCAGGTACCTCAGCACCTGAACAACATTAGACAAGGCAGTCCTCCCGCTCTCTCTGTGGCTGTCTCTCCCTCTCACCTCTCCTCTCTTCCCCTCATCTGGGTCTTCAGCGTCCCTTTGGCAGGAGCATCAGGCAGAGTGGGCAGCAGACCCAGCTCAATCCCCTCTGCCCAGCCTCTGTGCAGGTAGCCATCTTGACCAGCTAGAGAGAGGAGGGCAGGAGGGACTTTGTTCAGCCCAAGGCAACCACAGAAGCGTTCCGGCGTCCAGCACTGAGGGCCAGAACCACAGACAGGTGAAGCCAGAGTGAGCCCCGGCTCATGAATGTGAAGCTGTGCTCCAAGAGACGCCCTTGGTCCTGGCGCCAACTCTGGGTTGAATGGATGAGGCCTGAGGCATTGTCCTCAGGCACTGTGTGACTCACTTGGTCAAGCAGAGAGCCAGTGTCTGCTGTTCCCTAATGCCCAGCCCCCTGCTCCCCTGCTTCAGGCAGTAGAGCCCTATTCCTTTCCTCTGTGTTATGGGCTGACTTATGTCCCCCAGATTCAATTGTTGAAGTCCCAGCCCCTCGTACCTCGAATGTGACTGAATCTATGGACAAAGTCTTTTAAGAGGTGATTGTGTTAATATACGCCAAGGCTGTATATTGTCACTCTGTTTATTTAACTTATATGCAGAGTACATCATGAGAAACGCTGGACTGGAAGAAACACAAGCTGGAATCAAGATTGCCAGGAGAAATATCAATAACCTCAGATATGCAGATGACACCACCCTTATGGCAGAAAGTGAAGAGGAACTAAAAAGCCTCTTGATGAAAGTGAAAGTGGAGAGTGAAAAAGTTGGCTTAAAGCTCAGCATTCAGAAAACTAAGATCATGGCATCCAGTCCCATCACTTCATGGGAAATAGATGGGGAAACGGTGGAAATAGTGTCAGACTTTATTTTTGGGGGCTCCAAAACACTGCAGATGGTGACTGCAGCCATGAAATTAAAAGATGCTTACTCCTTGGAAGAAAAGTTATGACCAACTTAGATAGCATATTCAAAAGCAGAGACATTACCTTGCCAACAAAGTTCTGTCTAGTCAAGGCTATGGTTTTTCTAGTGGTCATGTATGGACGTGAGAGTTGGACTGTGAAGAAGGCTGAGCACCGAAGAATTGCTGCTTTTGAACTGTGGTGTTGGAGAAGACTCTTGAGAGTCCCTTGGACTGCAAGGAGATCCAACCAGTCCATTCTAAAGGAGATCAGCCCTGGGATTTCTTTGGAAGGAATGATGCTAAAGCTGAAACTCCAGTACTTTGGCCACCTCATGTGAAGAGTTGACTCATTGGAAAAGACTCTGATGCTGGGAGGGATTGAGGGCAGGAGGAGAAGGGGACAACAGAGGATGAGATGGCTGGATGGCATCACTGACTCGACGGACCTGAGTCTGAGTGAACTTTGGGAGTTAGTGATGGACAGGGAGGCCTGGCGTGCTGTGATTCATGGAGTTGAAAAGACTGAGCAACTGAACTGAACTGAACTGAACTGTGTTAATATGAGGCTGTATGGGTGGAACCCTAGTCCCATACAAGTGAGATCCCCATCGGAAGATGAGATGCCGAGGAAGCAACCAGAGATAGCTAGAGGGTGGTTATCAGGGAGCCAAAGACACTTTGATCTTGGACATCCATCTCCAGAACTGCGAGGAATTAAACACCTGTTGTTTACACCATCTGGTCTATGGGATTTTGTGATGGTGGCTCCAGCAGACTCAAATACTCTATCAAAGTCAATCATTTGCTGCTTCCTGAAAAGTTACTGCCCTGATTCCCTATGGTACCAAAAACAGGGCATGGTAAAACAACAGAAACTTAAGATCTCACAGTTCCAGAGGCTGGGAGTCTGAGATCAAGGTGGAGGCAAGGTTGGTTCCCCTGAGGCCGGGACAGGGTTCTGCTCTATGCCCGTCTCCTGACTTCTGGTTGTTTGCTGGTAATTTCATTTCCTTGGATTGGAGCAGAATCACCCCAGTCATTGTCTTCCTCTTATATGGCACTCTCCTTGTGTCTGTTTTTCTCTGTGTGTCCCGATTTCCTCTTTCTATAAGGTCTATATAGTCAAAGCTATACATTGGAGAAGGAAATGGCAACCCACTCCAGTGTTCTTGCCTGGAGAACCCCAGGGATGGGGGAACCTGGTGGGCTGCAGTCCATGGGGTTGCTGAGAGTCGGACACGACTGAGCGACTTCACTTTCACTTTTCACTGTCAAGCATTGGAGAAGGAAATGGCAACCCACTCCAGTGTTCTTTCCTGGAGAATCCCAGGGACGGGCGAGCCTGGTGGGCTGCCGTCTATGGGGTCGCATAGAGTCGGACACGACTGAAGTGACTTAGCAGCAGCAGCAGCATACATTGGAGAAGGAAATGGCAACCCACTCCAGTGTTCTTGCCTGGAGAACCCCAGGGATGGGGGAACCTGGTGGGCTGCAGTCCATGGGGTTGCTGAGAGTCGGACACGACTGAGCGACTTCACTTTCACTTTTCACTGTCAAGCATTGGAGAAGGAAATGGCAACCCACTCCAGTGTTCTTTCCTGGAGAATCCCAGGGACGGGCGAGCCTGGTGGGCTGCCGTCTATGGGGTCGCATAGAGTCGGACACGACTGAAGTGACTTAGCAGCAGCAGCAGCATACATTGGAGAAGGAAATGGCAACCCACTCCAGTGTTCTTGCCTGGAGAACCCCAGGGATGGGGGAACCTGGTGGGCTGCCATCTATGAGGTCGCCCAGAGTCGGACATGACTGAAGCGACTTAGCAGCAGTAGTAGCAGCATGGTATTTCTAGTATTCATGTACAGATGTGATAGTTGGACCATAAAGAAGGCTGAGCACTGAAGAATTGATATTTTTAAACTGTGGTGATGAAGAAAACTCTTGAGAGTCTCTTGGGCTAGAAGGATATTAAACCAATCAATTATAAAGGAAATCAACCCTGAATATTGATTGGAAGGACTGATGCTAAGCTGAAGCTCCAATACTTTGGCCATCTGATGCAAAGAGCCAACACATTGGAAAAGACCCTGACTCTGGGAAACATTGAAGGCAGGAGAAGAAGGGGACAACAGAGGATGAGATGGTTGGATGGCTTCACTGACTCAATGGACATGAGTCTGAGCAAACTCAGGAGATAGTGGAGGACAGGGAAGCCTGGCATGCTGCAGTCCATGGGGTCACAAAGAGTCAGACACAACTTATTGACTGAACAACAACATGAAAACATTGGTCATGTTGGGCCAGGCCTCATCCTAATGACTTCGTCTTAACTTGATCACCTACAAAGACCCTATTTCCAGACTAGGTCCCATTCACAGGCAACTGGGGTCAGAATCTCATCATATTTTTGGAGACTATCATTAAGTCATAGCAGTCACATAAAGCAAAGCACTTAGTTTCTAAAATTTCCAGGGCTTCCCTGGTGGCTCAGATGGTGAAGAAACTGCCTGCAATGCAGGCAACCCAGGTTTGATTCCTGGGTCAGGAAGATCCCCTGGAGAAGGGAATGACAATTCATTCCAGTATTCTTGCCTGGAGAATTCCATGGACAGAGGAACCTGTGGGCTATAGTCCATGGGGTCACAAAGAGTTGGACACAACTTAGCAACGTACACTTTACTCTCCAGAATGCCAATGCCAGAGAGTTATTTATAAGTTAACATAGGAGAAACCACCTTCACCCCAGCTCCTTAATCTTCCCCATCCATTCACCAATGTTTTGAATTGTCTTATCAGAGAAAAGAACTTTCCTGGGCTCCCTAAGATAGAAGGCTTCCACCACAGGTTGATGAATTCCTACTGCAAGATACACACTCAGAGGGGAGTTTCTCTTGGCAGATGGTATCATTACCAAGGAGCTACAAGACAACCAAAGGGCTAATGCACAAAGGACTCCCAGGTTGGGCCCTGGAGGAGGAAGAACAAAAGAGGTTAAAGGAGATTGGGAGCTGCAGAGATCTGTGTGTGTGCTCATCAGACCTTTGCATTTTCCATCACGTGTCTGTTATCATGTAGACATGGCCTTTGCAGCCCGAAGAGAGAGTGGTTCAAAGGAGCCACTGATGAAATGTACATGGTCACATTAGACCCTGAGCAAATCAGACGGGACCTGCAGATTCTTCTGACAAGAACAAGACGGGGAGAAAAGAAGAAAGACTGACAGCATCTTTAAAAGCCAGCTTGGCTTGCTGGCTTGCCTGGAGCTGATTAATTATGCATCATTGCAGGAGAGGCACATGTTCCAGAAATGCTCTTCAGTGAACTGCATCCATTCGTGCCTTTATGGAGTCAACCCAGGTGATTCAGGCGGGAGGGAGGACTTGGATAAAGAGAAAACCTACAAAGCAGTTGCGTTCCACACATACTTGCTCTTTCAAAGCACATCCAGAAGGAAATCAAATCACTGTGTAAACTTCTGCATTTAATTCATTCCCGGGGGGCGAGGGGGAGGCGTGGGGGAGGCGCACGACCAGGGCCATCATTCCAGAAGCAGAGACATGAAAGTCCCATTATTTGAAATATAGTCTTTGCATTGTTGTTTCGCTCGAGGCTGTACATTGAGAAGTTATCAGTAAATGGGAAGAAAGTCAAGAAGGATGAGATGTAATGTTGTGGTACTTTTTGCCAACAGGACTGAGAGCAGCTTGGCAGCACCTGGAGACTGTTGTTAGACTTTGTTTTAAAATCACAAGTTTGGGTTGGGGTGAGTGTGTGAGTGTGTGTGCCTGAGTGTGTTGTGAAAATACAATCCAGATGATCTATGGGAACTTTTGCTTTGTGAAGGCCAGCCTGAAAAATCACTGCAGCATTTCTAAAATTGCTCGTTTTAGGAGAATCCATGGTTCATGAGGGCTTCCCTGTTAGCTCAGTTGGTAAAGAATCCACCTGCAATGCAGGAGATTCTGGTTCGATTCCTGGGTTGGGAGGATCCCCTGGAGAAGGGAAAGGTTACCCACTCCAGTATTCTGGCCTGGAGAATTCCATGGACTATACAGTCCATGGGGTCACAAAAGTCGGACACAACTGAGCGACTTTCACTTACTTCACACTTCTTGACACTTCACACTTCAAGTTCATGACAATCAAACTTGTAACGTCTGCACAGTAAGGCACGCGGCTGCATATTAATGACTTGCTGGGAAAAGAGTGCAAATAAGAACAGGGTAAATTACTGAGACGACACCCTGGCTTCTCTTACCTCCACCCCCGCCCTGCTGGGTCTTGGCACCAGAAGTCATCAGTCAGGCGTTTCCAGTGCTCATTCACTCCAGACGCAGCCTCGGCAACACCCAGGATCTCCCCAAGCCTGACTGACAGTCCTCTCTATGCTCCACTAGTGGGACCAACTGAGCCCGTGCACCGCAACCACTGAGCCTGTGTTTTAGGGCCTGGGAGCCACAACTACCGACCCAACACACCACAACTACTAAAGCCCTAGAGCCTGCGCTCCGCAACAAAAGAAGCCACCGCAATGAGACGCCTGTGCACCGCTAAGAGTAGACCCTGCTCACCGCAACTAGAGAAAGCCCACACACAGCAACAAAGATCCAGCACAGCCAACACCTAATTAATCAATAATAAAAAAAAGAATTCTGAAATTTTAATCAGCCAACTTGAACATATCACAAAAAATTTAAAGCACACACACACCCCCCACCCCTCTCTGCATCCCTTCAGTAGAGAACCACAGTGCAGTGTGAGGACCCACACATGAGGACACCCTGTTCCAGAAGGTTCCATCCAGCTCCATCACCTCCCACATGAGCCCAGCAGGGGCTGCACATTAGTGCACAGATGGCAGCCAGGGCCAGGCCACCTTCCTCACACCTGCCAGACCCCAGTGGACCAGACTCCAGGTAACCTGTGCTCTGGCAGGGCTGGAGTGTCAGCCTGTGTTACTCCTTCTTGTGTATGAGTGATCTCTCTACTCCCGTGTGATGACCATGTCTAGTTTGGCCAGAAGGACCAAGCTGACCTTTTTCCTAAGAGTCCCAGAGGAGATTTTCTGCATGTGTTTCTGTAACTACAGCAAGTACAGAGCACAAGGGCTTGGCAATCCACAACTACTTTCTTTGCCTCCCTTCTTCCTTTCCAGGCAGAACCCTAGCCTTTTCATGGACTCCTCCTCACACCCAAAACACGGAGGGGGAGGAGTCGTCATCACCATCACCACCATCATTTCATCTTCATCATCTTTATCATCTTCATCACCACCATCATTTTGTCTTTATCACTATCACCACCTTCATCAGTTTCATCTTCTTCATCACTGTCACCACTATCATCATCATTTTTTCTTCATTACCATCACCACCTTCATCATCTTTATCATTTTCATCTTTATTATCATCTAACCGGTCCATCCCTTATAAGCCCATTTGACTGGTTACCTCACTCCTAACCACTCACTGTTAGTCAGCTTCACCAGCTATTTCAGTTCAGTTTAGTTCAGTTCAGTCACTCAGTTGTGTCCGACTCTTTGCGACCCCATGAATCGCAGCACGCCAGGCCTCCCTGTCCATCACCAACTCCCGGAGTTCACTCAGATTCACGTCCATTGAGTCAGTGATACCATCCAGCCATCTCATCCTCGGTCGTCCCCTTCTCCTGCCCCCAATCCCTCCCAGCATCACAGTGTTTTCCAATCCAGCTATTTCAGCTCCACACAAACATAAGCCAAACTTTTCTGGGGAACAACCAGCCAACTTGTCATAGCAGCATGCAAAGCACTAGCTCCATGCAGAGTACAAAAGAAATAAAAGAATTCATAAACAGCACAAATGGCATTCAACAGGAAAATTGTTTTTAAAGATGAATGAGACACCCATATGATGAAATCTCTGTGCTGGTTAAAAAGAAAGAATTACCTCTTTATGACTAATATGGTCTTCCTTCTAACATATGCTGCAAGTGGTGATGCAAATTACAGAGCAATATATGTAGCATGATCTTCTGTATGTTAAAATAAACATCCCAAACTATTTTGGTGGAAGGAGAGAAAAGAAAACTTGCATTATTGTATTTGTGCAATTAAAAAAAATAGAGGTTGGCCAAATGTTCATTCAGGTTTTTCTGAAAGATCATGAATGTTTTGGCTAACCCAATAATAGTAAAAGGATAATTCCTTTCCCTGAGAAGATTCCAGTCATGAGGGAAGAAGGCAGACTAAGAAACACGACATATCCTGAGATAGTTGTTCACCTGTGGGACTAAGAGCTCCCTGGAGAGCAAGCCGGGAAACCTACCAGCAGAGGTCAGGACCTGATGGGGGTTTTGAGGGATGAGTAAGATGTGTTAAGATGGGGAAAGAGACAGGAACCAATTAGACAAGACGCCTTATTCACCCTCCCTGTGGGAGGAGTGGAGAAAGATAAGCTATACCCCTTCTTGGTCCCTCACCCCCACAAGGGAGTCATTTGTATTTTCTCCAGGTAATGAAGTCATTAGAGAGGTTTGCTCTCTCGCAGTTAACAAAATCAGGGAAACATACATTTGTGGAAGGAATAGAAATACATGCTATACTTCTGCAGTTAGGTAAACATTATATTTCCTTTAACATGAATAACAATCAATATAAAGCAAAGAAAAAAGGGGAAAAAAAAGTATCCAGCCATCTGGGTCCGGGAGAGTATTAGCTCTTAACTGACCCTCCATCATCTTCTGATAATCCGTCCTCTCCTCCAATGACCATTATTTTAAACCGAAGCCCATTAATTCTGTATCTATATTTTTCTAATGGAACATAGATTAGGAATGGCCTTCCCAATTACCCTACACTGATTCTCCTTTTAGTTATAATAAGCCATCTAAAGCCTCCCACTCAGGGGCCCTTTCTGCTTCCAAGAACTTTCAGTGCCTCTCAGCAGCTTCCTCAGCTGCACACAATTAATCCCCAACCAGGATGCCTCTGGTTGAGTGATTCAGCAACCTTTCAAAGGACCCGACTCTTCTTCACACAGAAACAACATATGCTACCACAAAGCTAATCCAACGTGAAACATCAAGACATTAAGCAGATTTATTCACAGGGGTTGGGGAAGAAACCGCAGGGAGAGAGAAACAGGTCACATTTGGCCAGAGCAGGAATTCTGCTGGTCTGGGAAGGGATGGTCCTGTTGCTGGGGTCAGCCAAGTCCTCATGATTCAGACCAGTATCTGCATGTGCCGCCCAGGTCTGCAGCTCTGGCAGTAAATCGTATTTGGACTGGGGGAAGGAAGGGGTTTGTGGTCAAAACAAGCGTGAGAAACAAGTGGCCTGATGGAAGTTCCGCGTTTTGTTTTGTTTTGTTCTCATTGCAGGACTTCTCAGAGCCTTTATTATTGAGAAAGTACACAGTGAATCCCTGGGATGGCTGACAGTCAACATTTCCCAAAATGTTCTCAGTCAACAGCCCTTGGTGATCACCAGTCTGTGCTTTAGGAAACAGTGACTTAGATCACGGAGTCATTTTTCTTGGGAAAATGTATTTCCTGGGAAAGTGTGTCATGCCCTGTGGAATTCTGAGAATAATTGCACTTAGTTACTTGGAGTTACAGCAACCTGGTGGGCAAACCTCAACCAAGGAACTGTGCTTCTCTTTAGCTAAAGTTTGGCCCTTCCTTTCTGATAGAAGCATCTTGATTATGACTGTCAGGCTCCCTATAGCCTCGGTCTTCCAAGTGCAGTCCATGACCAGAGTAAGCAGATGGCCAGGAGTGTGCCAGAAATGCAGCATCTCATGCCATCCTCAAAGGGACTAGAATTTAATCCCTTGACCTGTTTCCATGGAGCTCTTGAGGACTGGTCTTTCCAGCCAGCCATCCCAACTCCCACCCCCACCACCACCAAGCAAGATGCTCTGGGCAACTGGAGCACAGCTGGTCACAGGCAAGTCCTCTAAGCCAGCAGAGACACGTGCTAGTCATCAGCAGGAGGCCTAGGGTTTCCTGCCGAACAGCCTTCAACCCTGTTCCCTCCCCCGACCACCGCCACCAGCACCGCCCATGTGTAGACAAGTGTTCTAGGATCAGGGGGAGATTGTAAAAGAAATGAAAGACACAGTCCCCATCTTTAAAAACGTATCATCTCGCTGGGAGAAGCAGACCACTCACATATGTACAAGCAACTTAAAAACGCATTTACAGAGAAACATAATTAAAAGCATAAGTGGAGGAAACCACTTCCTGAACCACGTCACAGTCGTAGGATATATGCTGGGTGCCGGCAAAGAAAACCTCCCTTTCAGACTCTATCATCCCCTTTGGTTTAGTTTGCCTTATTCTAGAAAGGTTTTGAGAAAATGTGGGAAAATAGGTTGAAAGAAAAATGGAAAACTAGAACCAAGGGAAATGAGAACACAAAAATGGTTCTAAAGAACCTAAGTCAACAGAGGGCTTCCCAAGTTGCTCAGTGGTGAAGAATACCAATGCAGGAGACACAGGTTCAATCCCTGGGTTGGGAAGATCCCCTGGAGAAGGAAATAGCAACCCACTCCAGTATTCTTGCCTGGAGAATCCCATGGACAGAGAAGCCTGGTGAGCTACAATCCATGGGGTCACAAAGAGTTAGGCAAGGCTGAGCACACACGCTAAGTTAACATAAGCATGATATCACTATGCTTCAAAGCTATGGCTTCTTCTTCCTGGTGAAAATGTTTTGTGGATTCCTTGATCAGATATTGAAGGAACATTGAATTCTAAAACATTACTGCTCATAGCAAGGTCCTTGGACTAGCACCACTGGTGTCAACAGTAAACTTGTTAGAAGTGAAAAACCCCAAGCTGATCCCAGACCTACTGAATCAAAATCTGCATTTTAGAAAGATCCCAGGTGATTCACAGCAGCATTAAAGTTTGAGAAGCACTCTTCTAAAAGTCATCCTTCACCTGGAATTTCACAGAGGAGGTCCTAAATAATAAAAGAGAAAATCTACTCACAGAATTTCTACAACAAATGTGGGAAGTAACTGAATGGCTGTTTCTGACAGCAGTTTTTGAAATGACAAAAGATGTAATAATAAAGCTAAATTTAAGGTAAAGCATTCTTCGACATGACACTGAAAGCACAATTTATGTTTTAAATTTGGTAAATTGTAACTTAGATTTCATCAAAATTTAAGTTTCTGGCTTCTAGAAAGACACTCTAAGAGAGTGAAAAGACAAACTACAGTCCAGGAGAAAATATTTGCAAATGATAAAGACAACAAATAACTAGTATCTAGACTAAAGGATTCAACACTTGACAACTTAAAAAAATCCGATTAGAAAATAGACAAAACACACGAACAGATATGTCAACAAAGGGGAGCTATAGAAGGCAAATAGGTCAAAGAAAAGATGTTCAACTTCATAAACCATTCAGTTCAGTTCAGTTGCTCAGTCGTGTCCTACTCTTTGTGACCCCATGAATCGCAGCACACCAGGCCTCCCTGTCCATCACCAACTCCTGGAGTTCACTCAAACTCATGTGCATCGAGTCCGTGATGCCATCCAGCCATCTCATCCTCGGTCGTCCCCTTCTCCTCCTGCCCCCAATCCCTCCCAGCATCAGAGTCTTTCCCAATGAGTCAACTCTTCACATGAAGTGGCCAAAGTATTGGAGTTTCAGCTTCAACATCAGTCCTTCCAATGAACACCCAGGACTGATCTCCTTTAGGATGGACTGCTTGGATCTCCTTGCAGTCCAAGGGACTCTCAAGAGTCTTCTCCAACACCACAGTTCAAAAGCAGCAATTCTTTGGGGCTCAGCTTTCTTCATAGTCCAACTCTCACATCCATACATGACTACTGGAAAAACCATAGCCTTGACTAGACAGAACTTTGTTGGCAAGGTAATGTCTCTGCTTTTGAATATGCTATCTAGGTTGGTCATAATTTTCCTTCCAAGGAGTAAGTGTCTTTTAATTTCATGGCTACAATCACCATCTGCAGTGATTTTGGAGCCCCAAAAAATAAAGTCTGACACTGTTTCCACTGTTTACCCATCTATTTGCCATGAAGTGATGGGACCAGATGCCATGATCTTAGTTTTCTGAATGTTGAGCTTTAAGCCAACTTTTTCACTCTCCTCTTTCACTTTCATCAAGAGGCTTTTTAGTTCCTCTTCATGAACCAGAAATCAAATTGCCAACATCTGCTGGATCATCAGAAAAGCAAGAGAGTTCCGAAAAACATCTATTTCTGCTTTATTGACTATGCCAAAGCCTTTCACTGTGTGGATCACAATAAATGGTGGAAAATTCTGAAAGAGATTGGAACCAGACCACCTGACCTGCCTCTTGAGAAATCTGTATGCAGGTCAGAAAGCAACAGTTAGAAATGGACATGGAACAACAGACTGGTTCCAATTAGGAAAAGGACTACCTCAAGGCTGTATATTGTCACCCTGCTTATTTAACTTATATGCAGAGTACATCATGAGAAACGCTGGACTGGAAGAAACACAAGCTGGAATCAAGATTGCTGGGAGAAATATCAATAACCTCAGATATGCAGATGACACCACCCTTATGGCAGAAAGTGAAGAGGAACTAAAAAGCCTCTTGATGAAAGTGAAAGAGGAGAGTGAAAAAGTTGGCTTAAAGCTCAACATTCAGAAAACCATTAAGGAAATGCAAATGAAAACCATGATGATAAATATCACCAGATACCTAACCTATTTCAGCAGCTCAGAGAAAAAGTAGGGAGAACACTCAGTGCTGGTGAGGATGTGGAGAAACTGGGTCTCTGACATGTCACTGCTGGGAATGTAAAATGGTACAGCTGCTCTGGAAAATAATTTGGCAGCTTCTCATCAAAGTAAACATGCACTTACCATGCAACCCGCAATTCCATTCTTGGTCATTTATCCCAGAGAAGTGAAAACTTATGTTCACACAAGAACTTGCTCACAAATGCTTACAGCAAATGTAGCCATGGTCAAAACATGGGAAAAAACACAAATGTCCTTCCCTGGGTGAATGGTTAAATAAGCTCTGGTACCTTTGTACTAAGTAATACTGCTCAGCAATAAAAGGGGAGGAATTGTCAATACATAGCAATTTAGATGCATCTCAAAGGCATTGTACTTAGTGAGAAAAGCCAATCTTGAAAGGTTACATACTGTGTGATTTCATTTATACGATGTTCTCAGAAGGACAAAGCCATAAAGAAGCAGAGCAGATTCGTGTTTTCCTAGGAACGCTGATGGGTAGAGAGGGGTTGTTCTGTTGTCTAGTCACTCAGTTGTTTCTGACTCTTTTGTGACCCCATGGACTGTAGCCCGCCAGGCTCCTGCCATGGAAATCCATGGGATTTCCCAACCAAGAATACTGGAGTGGATTGCCATTCCCCTCTCCAGGGGATCTTTCTGACCCAGGGATCAAACCTGAGTCTCCTGCATGGGCAGGCAGATTCATTGGCACTAAACCACCTGGGAAGTCCACCAGATCCTGAATACATGGGCACAATTAAGTATCTGAGCCTGGAAATCAGAAGATTTGAGTCTGAACTCATATATTCGTCCAAACAGATGCTCAGAAAAATATCTACCACCCAGAGTTCCTACCTGAGACCACCCATTGGCTCCATCCATCTCTGGACAACATCTCTCAGCAATTGTTGGAAAAAATGTCCCCGATGTCAAAAATCTATTCTTCCTGAATTCTGAACAAGAGCTCTAGGAGGCCACAAGTCCAGCCAACAGCTGTCCCCAGACAAGTTTTGTGACACCCATGCTGTGTTCTTTTTTCTCAGATGGAAGCCAACCAGCATTTTTGAAATTGAGAATTTTCCTATCTAAATGCAGGTTTCAGGCCTAGCTTGTACCACGAAGCTCACACTCCCTCGTAGCAACAACCTGCTGGGCTGAGGAGGCATGGCTCTGGGACAGGTCACATGATCTCAGGACCCTGCACTGACTCAATGCTCTAATTCTCTGTGTTCTGTACCTGTCCAGTTCCCAGACCTCCAAGCTTCCTCCATCCTTCACAGGAGTTTTTGCTGAACAGTCTACCTCTCACTCTGTGATGTGAAAATCAGAGGTCAGCAGGTACCAGGAGTAAGACACGACCCGCACTCTGCCCCTCTCCAGAGCCTCACCCATAGCAGCATCCACCCCAGAGCCTGTACGAGTCCCTCTGTGTTTACAACACCCATAGGGTTGCATCCCAGCAGCAGTTAAAAACTCCATTGGCTGAAACTGGCTTTGAAATTGACTTTGAGGAGGCTGCACACGCCACTCGGGGCTGATTTAACACCAGGTCCTGGCATCTAAATGGCCCTTTGTGATTAATTCCAGTCATTTGTTCAAAGTTAACAGCCCCGGAGTGACAGCCATAGATAAATGAACCACATTAGAAAAACAGTAAAGCAGGCGTTTATAGAGTTGAGTCATTGAAGAATATGATTGTAATCTAGATCAGCTCTGCCCACCATACGCGATGAATGAATCTGCTCTGTTGAAGTCATTTTTACCCAATACCTTTTCAATTGTCCTAAAGTTGTCCATATTTATCTTGATTAAAAAACAAGCCAACTCCTAGTGACATTAATGGGTTTTATGTTCTTAGAAGTATTATAAGCAGATGGAGACAGTGGGAGGGGATGAGAAGAAGGCTTTGCATTTCCATCTGCACAGTTTATCACAATGGATCCAAGTCAAGGGAGAAGGGGTTGCCATCAATTAGGGGACCAGTTACCCCCTAAGACCTCCAAGAACATGTGATCAGACCTGGATTTGCCTTCCTCTGCTCACATTTGCCTGCACCTGGTTAGAGGGTCTCTGTGTGGACACGTAAATCTGGCCACAGACCATTGCTTTCAATGCCCCTTGTCGTGTTGCCAGGCCACTTACAGAGACAGAGAGTGAAAATCATTGTTGGATTTGTGACCTTAGCATCACATATTTAAACAGAGAGTGGAGGTGTCGTCTTTGAAGATCACATGCTGATTGGTTCCATTCATCTGGGAGAAGGCACTCGTACCACTTAGAAAGTGACAAGGCAGGGAGGGGCCTCACCCCACATATGATGGGTGAGGAAACTGTGACCCGAGGGGTGAAACTTACTAAGCCAGACAGGTGGGGTGTCGGGGCCACAGTTAAGGGTCGGACCCCCAGCCCCTAACTCGTCTCTCCTTTCTCATCCTCCCAGCCCGCTCCCACTGCACAGCGAGGAGGAGGAAAATAGTAACCTCAGGGCAGCCATTCGAGTGGGACTCACCTGATACAGAAAGTCAGGAGAATAAAACTCTTGTTTTGGGCCAATCTGGGGGCTCGGCCCCTGCTCCTGCTAGTGCTTCTCCTTCGGGAAGGGAACCTTGCTAGTGCTTCTCCTTCGGAAACGTGGGTCACCTGGATGGTGCTGAATTGCATTTGATGCGATTTTCTGAGTCAGCAGCTTAAACGAATCAGCCCTGAGGTCCAGGGGATCCCTGTGGTCCCCCTTCCAGCGGACTCCAGTCTAAGAACAAAGCCAAGGCCAGAATCACTCGGATGGGAGGCTTCCCCTCTGTCTGGTTTCTGAGGTTTCAAACCCTGTCTGGCGCATCCTCCAGCGTTTCCTGGCTAGGCAACTTGGAGATGTAAATTCCGCAGCTTGTCTCTCCGCACACAGCCGCAGAGTGATGGCTTTCACATAGGAGATCTTGGTGGTGACAGAGCTCTCCTTGTCAGGGGACCACCCATAAACAAGAGTGGCAGCTGTGATGGGAAGAGGGCTGTACAAGTGGTCCCTGGGCCAACAGAGGAGGAGAACCTCCTAAGGAAGACCTTGACCCAGGCCACACCATGTGTTAGCAGCAGCAACTCATGCCCCACTCTAATCTGCCCCAATTTTCTGAAGGATTCTGGGAGTATCCCCCTGCCTCTCGGTAAGATGAAGAGGCTGTACTAGATGGTGGTGTTACCCATGGGATGTGAACTTTAATTAGTTAGGGGCTTCCCCAATAGCTCAGCGGTAAAGAATTCACCTGCAATGAAGGAGACAAAGGAGACACAGGTTCGATCCCTGGGTCAAGAAGATCCCCTGGAGGAGGGCATGGCAACCCACTCCAGTATTCTTGCCTGGAGAATCCCATGGACAGAGGAGCAAAGAGTTGGACACGACTGAAGTGACTGAGCAGAGTGGCATGGAGTGTAAACAGGCTGGTGGGAGGCAGCAGATCTGGGGCCACGTTCAGAAATTGCCAAGCTGAGCTCTGGCCGAGCCACCTGCCTTCTTGAGCACGAGAGGGTGTCACCAAAGGTTCGCAGGGAACACTCAGGAGGCCCCTGTGGTGCCAGCACATGGCTCTCCTGCCGAGATGGGATGTGAAAGGAGGAGAGGGGTTTGGTGGCTGGTGGCTCTGTGAGCAGAATGAGAGGCAGGTTCCTCCTCATGGACAGAGGAGCCTGGTGGGTGACCGTCTGTGGGGTCGCAAAGAATTGGACACAACTGAGTGACTAACACTTCACTTAAGAGCAGACTAGCTCCCAGAAGGTATAACCCAGGCAAAGATCAGGGAGCTGGTGGGAGAGGAGGTAGTTAAAGCCAAAACAAATGCTAGAGCTTAAAAAATAACGAATGGATTTGCAGAAAATGACTCACCAGAACTGAAGCACATATACGCGTGCAATGCTGCTGGAGCCCCAGAGCCGGAGGCAAGAGAACTCTTTTCTGTATTTAGGCCCGATAGGGGCTCTGAGAGCCTCTGTTCCAGCAGGAATGTCCCTCCTCAAAGACTTTACATGCTGCCTAGACTTTCAAATTATGGTGCTGGAGAAGACTCCTGAGAGTCTGTTGGACTGCAAGGAGAGCCAACCTGTCCATCCTAAAGGAAATCAACACTGCATATTCATTGGAAGGACAGATGCTGAAGTTCCAATATTTTGGCCACCTGTTTTGAAGAGCCGACTCAACGGAAAAGACTCTGATGCTGGGGAAGACTGAGGGCAGGAGGAGAAGGGGGAGACAGGATGAGCTGGTTAGAGAGCATCACCAACTCAATGGACATGAATTTGAGGAAACACCAGAAGATACTGAAGGAAAGAGGAGCCTGGTGTGCTGCAGTCCATGGGGTTGTAAAGAGTCAGGCACGACTTAGCAGCTGAACAGCACCAACAAGGGTGCCAGCATTAAAAACCACTGGCTCAGCTTGTAATTGTGTTGTTTGTTCAGATCTTTCTTGTCTGCTATTGGACTCTTGCCAGGAGACTAAATTCTAGGGTCTGCTTGTCTTGTTCCTGGCTATGCAGACAGTGCTGGACCTCAGTGAGCTTCTGTGGGATGATGAGAAGGTTTCACTTAACATCCAATCTTTTGGGGAATATTTCACTATTTTCACCACTGTTCACTTCCACCGAAGTTCAGGTACTGGGCTTTGCCTTCACTGTTCAGCTGAGTGCTAAGGACACCCAGCCGCATTTCAGGGATGTAAACAGTCCTGGACCATTGAAAGGAACAGCAGGAGAGAAGCTGGCCTCGTAGGGCATTTAGAATGGACTTGACAAAGCCTGGAGGTCCAGGCCAGCATCCTCCTTGGGGTAATGCAGAGTAGACATTCAGGCATCTGTTGAAGGAAGGCCCTCATCCCCAGCAATGAAAACTAACAGAACTGTGACTCCTCAACAGGAACGTCATACAAAGTAGTACACCCTTTGAAGCCGAGTGGTACTCAGCATCAGTGGATGCTGAGGAGTGGTCCATGAGAGATAGCTCATCTTCCTCGGGGCTCCAAGCCCTGCTCACAGATGTACATCCAGTTGTAAATGCCGACCATGCCCCTCCAGCCATGATGACCCCAGTAGGCACTGTGGTCCAAACTTCCCCAGTTTCTTCCAGGGCTAAGTTCTGTACTCCCCCTACTACGTCCTGCCCTGTCCTTGCCCAGGGCCACCTTCCTTTGCCCTTCCAAGGCAGCCCACTCCTTTCAGAGTATTTTCCTGGCCTGTCGTTAAAGCTTAAACTTCATGTGGTGCTTTACTCAGGTCTGCCCTTCTGTTTCTCAATTTGAAAGTTAAAAAAAAAAATGAGCATTTGGTCTTCTGTTTACATTCCATCATAACAACTCCAGTTCTATGCAAGGTGATGTTGATGTACATGACTGATTAAAGAACTAGACACTTACAAGACAATGAGGGACAGAAATGCCAAAAGATGAAAACCTTCAGAGTGTCTCGATACACTCAGACTCATTTGAGGTCGTGTGTTTCAAATATATTTTACCAATTTATTGGGTGGCCTGTGCGTATGATGCTGCATTTTTGTTTGTGGTGCATTTTTTTAATAGAAGTTTTCCCTTTATAGTTTTTTTTTAAAAGAGGATAAAGTGTTTAATATTTTGGAATCAGATCTGTTTTATTAAAGTTTCTTATTGTACACTTAAAAGACATTTCTTTTTCATTTTGAAAACATTCACAGTGGTACTGAAATTTTTTATGGTAGTGAATTTTTTTGATTCACCATTTACATAGAGAAATAGCCCTTCCTCTGTCACTTAATCCCTAGAGCTAATCTTTCACTGCAGAAACTAAAAAGGCTAGTTTCTCACTTTCCCTACTTCCATTGTTTTGAGAGTGGTCATGTGACCCAGCCTTAACCAATGAGAAGAAATGGAGACTGTTCTGGGGGTTGAGGGAGAGAGTTCCCCTGTGATAGCAAGGAAGAAAGCTTCCCCAGGGAGGTCCCTCCCATCCTCCTTGCTGCTTCCTTCCTTCTCATTTTTAGAAGCAATTCTGCCTAAAAGAAGATGCCTGGCACTATGGCAGCCACATTGCTTCCATGAGAAGATGTGACTGAACCCAAAAAGCCAATCTGATGAGGATGGAAAGAGCCCGACGACCTGTTGGGCCCCTTCACTAGCCTGCGACCCACTTCCTCCAGCATTCTTGTCGTGACATAGACGAAAACTTCTTTGCCTTAAGCCTCTGTGACCTGGGCCCCTTGTGATTTTCAGAGTTTGGGAGAAAGACCTGCACTGGAGATCCGTATTTGGGAATCGTCAACATCTAGACGGCGTTTAAGACGATGAGCATAAGTAGACTCCAGCAGGGTTACAGTGTTTCTTCCCAGTGGCTCAGTGGTAAAGAAACCGCCTGCCAGTGCAGGAGATGCAGATGTGAAACCTGGATCCGGAAGATCCCCTGGTAATGGCAACGCACTCTAGTATTCTTGCCTGGGAAATCCCATGGACAGAGGAGGCGGATGGGCTACAGTCCATGGGGTCACAAAGAGTTGGACACAACTGAGCAACTGAGCACACACGTATTTGAATAACAACAGATCTTTTTTCCCAAGGAACTGGGGCATATGGAGACTTCTTTGTTGGTCCACTGATTAAGACTCCACTCTTCCAAGGCAGGAGCATGGGTTCAAGAACTGGTCTGGGAACTAAGATTCCATATGCCATGTGGCACAGCACTCCCCTCAAAAAGTTAAATCAAAAAAAGATTTTAATTACAAAAAAGACACTGCGTGTATAAGGGAGGCATGGTACCATCGGCTGCCTGGTTCACAGGCCATTGACCCCTTTCTCCCACCCACAGCTGGAGGGCCAACTTATCCACACCACTCTAAGCCCAACCAAGCAGGCGCTCAGTTATCATAGGTCTAATTACCGAGATAGGATTTGCATCTTATGCTCCCAGACAGAGACTCTGATACTTCAGAGTGACCAGGAGTTTAGCATCCACAGTCTAGTACATGCTGCTGGGGCCTTTCCTCCCAGCCCACGTGGAGGACTGTTGCCCACTAAATCCAAATCCTCCCAACCCGCTTCCTGCCTGTTTGCTCCCCACCCCCAGAAGTTATTTCTTCAAGGATTTCCAAAGGCTTGGGCCTTCTCTGGGAGTCCAGGGGTTCAGGCTCTGCATTGCCAATGCAGGGTACATGGGTTCAATCCCTGATTGGGGAACTAAGGTCCTACATGCTGTGTGGCATGGCCAAAGGGTAAAGAAAGAAAGAAATTCCAAAGGCTAAGCCTGTAGAGTAAGTAGATTCCTCCCAGGCACGGAGTATGGGGTAAGATATGAAATAGTCCCTATGCTGGCTGCAGTGAGAGTGTTATGCATGCTGAGGTGAAGTCTGAGTGAGGTGAAGTCAGAACTTCAGCTGGTTGCCCCCATTCAGGGCCCGTCTAGCTTGCTCTACCTTCTGATCTTGGATTGTTAATGATGCTTATTTTTAATCTCACTCTGTCTGCAACACAAAGATTGTATTCTAACGCATAAATACCAAGTTTAGAAAAATGGTACTGAAGAATTTATTTACAGGGCAGAATGGAGAAACACATAGAGAATAGATTTATGGACATGGGGAGAGGGAAGGAGAGGGCGAGATATATGGAAAGAGTAACATGGAAACTTATATTATCATATGTAAAATAAATAGCCAATGAGAATTTGCTGTATGGCTCAGGAAACTCAAACAGGGGCTCTGTATCAACCTAGAGGAGTGGGTTGGGGAGGGAGGTGGGAGGGAGATTCAAATGGGAATGGATATATATGTATACCTATGGCTGATTTATGTTGATGTTTGACAGAAAACAACAAAATTCTGTAAAGCAATTATCCTTCAATAAAATAATAATAATAAACCTACCAACAACTACCAAAAAGAAATAAACACATAAATAAATTTGGGGGAAAAAAACACAGCTTGGGTGGGAAGCTCAAAGAAATTCATAAGGAATACTTTAAGTTGCTATCTTAAGCCATTTCAAGTACAAAATAGTCATTCGGCAAATAGATAATGTTAATATTTAGGAATGTAAAGTTCTAAACTCTCATCTCCAAGCCAAAGTGCTAAAGTCAACAGAGAAATTCCGGATGGTGGGTATTAAATTTCTCTCTCAGATCCCTAGACATTTTATAAACTATCTCATTTATCTCTCCAACTACAAAAAAAAAAAGTTTTTTCCAGACCCTGTCATGGAGTAGGTACTGAATAATATTTGTTGAATGAACACATGTCAGAGTTTGCAAAGACTACATAGATTATATAGTCATGTTCTATTATCAAGGGGAACTTGAATACAGAGATGCTAAGCAAATGGTCCAAAAATTCAAAGTCAACAAAAACGATGACTCTATCCTGAATTTCTAAGTGTTAGGTCCTGTCTAAGGGTTTTACAAGTGTAACAGGAGTAACTCTGCATGCACAAGCATTGACATGCAGAAAATATCCATTTCCCTATTTTCTTTAAGTCCAATAAAATCCAAGTTTGAGGCCTGAGACCACTAGACTGGTGGAAAATTCAGTCATTTGGGGATCCTTCTTCCAAGAATTGCAACAGAACCAGGAAGGTCTGTGAAATACTGCAGTTTCAGAAAGGAAGGGCTTCAATTTCATCCTAGCCCTGCTGGAACCCTCACTGTCTGAGTCCCTAGTGGTTTATTAAGATTTGGAGCTCTCTGCTTCCGTGCCCCCTGCAGGGGTTTTAAGAATCAGTGCCTGGGCTAGGGGCTTCCTGATGCCTCAGAGGTAAAGAATCCGTCTGCAATGCAGAAGACACAGGAGATGTGGGTTTGATCCCTGGGTCAGGAAGATCCTCTGGAGGAGGAAATGGCCACCCACTCCAGTATTCCTGCCTGGGAAATCCCACAACTGGAGGAGCCTGGTGGGCTACAGTCCAAGGGGTCGCAAAGAGTGGGACACGACTGAGCAACTGAGTATGCATGCACACCTGGGCTGGAGGTGGTCTCCCTAAGCATCCTGGGGAGAGCCTCTTGACCTTCATTGTGGCTTGACACTTCGGAAGGAAGCTTGTGACCTGGTGCTTTTACCCCATCCTGGCTCTGTCCTCTCCTTTGCCTGTAGAAACAAACTGATAAGCTCTCTCCCTCACCCTTCCTCTGTCTCCTGAGATCCCTCAAAGAAGATTCCTTAAGTGGCTTTCATCGCTGAGCTCAAGCTTTAATCACACAGAAGCTGGGAATGGAGAAAGCCAGTGGGCAACTTCTACTGTCATTGACATCCTTTTCCAAAGCCAAGAAGCATGAAAGATGGGTTTCCTTTGGCAGAATGGATGTGGGAGTAGGGGGACACAGGAGGAAAACCAAAACCAAGTATCTCTCAAAAAAATATACTGCCAACGCCCAAATGGGAGGGGAGTTGGTGCAAGAATGTATACATATATAAGTACAGCTGAGTCCCTTTGCTGTCCACCTGAAACTATCACAACATTGTTAATCAACTATACTCCAATATACAATCAAAAGTTTAAAATATATATATACTTCCAGACTCAGATTGTTTCATTAAACTCCACAACAGATTTGTGACAGTGAAGGTCATGTCTGATTTTCAGATGAAAACTAAGAAGCCCTGCATGACTTACCCAAGTTAAGTCATCTGGTAGGTGGCCAAGAAAAGATTCAAGTTCAAAATCTGCCAGAGCTCAAGCCTACGCGCTTTCTCCTGTAATTGCTTGGGGAAATGAGGGACTCTGGAGGGGGAGCCATCAGGACTCAGTGGCAGGAAAAGTGAGCCCATTTTGAGATGGACAGACAGGCATGCTGCGTCTGCACTGGAATTTCCCTGGTGCACAGGAAAGGAGGGTAGAGAGAAGTCTGAGGAGCCCAAACAACAAACATGAGTTGTCAAGTAGGGACACTTGGAAAAGATGGTGCCTTGGGCCTGGTGCCCTGGGTCTTGGGCTCTCCATCCTGAGCTGTTCAATGTGCCTCAAAAGATGAGACATGTTCTGCAGCCATATTTCAAGCTGGGATTTTTTTTTAATGGATTCCAAATGAGAATACTGTCCTCTTTGTGGGACAGTCTCTTGTTTTAAAGCCAAAGCTTTACCGTTTGATGGAGGAAATGTTGTCAAAATATGGTTCCCATTCCACAGCCATCAGAAAACACATGGGCGGGATATAAAGACTTCCTGCGTGTTGCACACAAACACACACACACACACACACACACACACACACACACAAATAACTTTCCTAAATAATTTGATGATGACATTTGGAATTGATCTCATACATATTAGACCCTCTGAAAAGTCCTTGTCTATGAAGAGAGGCTTTAAATATTAAGCTTCCTTGCCTGCAAAGGTCAAATACACCCTCTTGTGGTTAAATGGCATATTTTATTTCCAGATGATTTCTATAACAGAGCTCAGGATATGAGAGTTTGACAAATAATGAGAAGTGGAAAAGAAAGAGTGCAACATATCATGCCATTTTTCAAATATCAACGATATCTAACTTAAGGTCCCCCATAATCCTCAATTTTCTGATGGAAAAACTGAGACTCGTGAACCTTGCCTAACCTGTCGGAGCTAAGCCACATCTGGAGATAGAGAAGCAAAGCAAAGACTTCAATTGTCCTGCCTCTCTACTACAACAGTTAAGTCACTAAGAAAACTAACTGCCAATAATTATAGTGTTAAGTCTGGAGAAATGATGACATTGCCCTAACATTAATGCAGTCATGCAACGAGTACTTGTGATAACCCAGGAAGCGATCAGCGATCCAAGATGAAAGAATCCTTGTCTCATTACTTATCTTTCCAGCTAGTATTTGCTGTACATTAGTCAGTAAATCCTGAGATTCCCCAGGGGCTCCCCAGTAAAGAATCCACCTGCAATGCAGGTGATGTGGGTTTGATCCCTGGGTCAGGAAGATCCCCTGGAGGAGGGCATGGCAACCCATCCCTGTGTTCTTGCCTGAAGAATCCTGTGGAGCCTGGTGGGCTGCAGTCCATAGGGTCACACAGAGTTGGACATGACTGAAGCAACTTAGCACACACGCATGGAGTATAATTGCCTTACTGGAGTAGGTTGTCTACATAAATGAGGAGTTTTCTATCTTTTCTACCATCTGGATTCATTCACATATCATTATTCACATATGTGTGAATATTAATATTCACATATTAATAAATTTACATATTGATATTCACATATCATTCACATATGTGTATAAATACACATATTATTGGTTCCACTGTATTGATCTCAGTTACAAGATGATTTGAACCTCGTTTCTTTTCCACAGTAGCTTCATAATCACTCTTTCTGTCTATTCTGTGATTGTTCCAGTCTTCTAACTCCTCTTGGGTGCATTTCAGAACTGTGTATTTTAAGAGGAGACTTTCTGTGTTCTCAAGATTTTTTTGATAAATTGCCAGACTGTTGCACATTATCATCTCTAACATTTTTAATCTCTTCCACCTTTGTGTCTCCTTTCTTGTTACTAACATATTATAATGTCACCTTATTTCTTTTTATTTAATCAGAATCAGCAGGAAAATATCTATTCTATTAGCTTTTTCAGGTACCAATTTTTGGTTTCATTTATCTTTTCAATTCTTCCTCTGTTTTCTAGTGAATCAGCATAAGCTTTTATCTTAATACCCACCTCCTGCTTTCATATGGTTTACTTTGTTTTTCTTTTTCTCATGTCTGAGGTTATATACTTTGTTCATTTGTTTTTGGTCTTTTCTCAAAATTAAAGATAATATGCAGACAGTGATACACTTTTCTAGAAACAAGTCTGATCCCGTAGGTTTTGGGAATGAAATATATTCTTGGTTATTACATTTGAGAAAAAAAATGTTGGTTATATATTCTTATTTAGTAAAGGGATTACTTACAAGTGTTCCTATATTTATGAAAAAATCATCTGGGGTCTGTTTTTCATTGTTGATTCTTAGTTTTATTAGATTAGGATGAAAGAATGTGGTTTGTTAACTTGCTACTTTGGTAAATTATAAAAGTTTTTTTTGGTCAAGTATATCACCGAATTTTTATGTGTTCCACAGACATTTTTTTAAAAAACCACATTTCCTCAAAGAAAGCATATTCTTCCTCTATCAGTGTGTATGTATGTGGTGTATCTGTACGTACCAAATACCCAAGTTTCAATTGTACCTTAGTTTACAAATTGTGGTATTCAAATATCATGAATACTATGAATACCTCCTGATAGCTTGCTATTTGATTTGCCAAAAATTTCACTTCCTACTATAATTACACTTTTTATAAATCTCTCCCTGAATCTTCACTTCTTCAGAAATTATAGTGTTTAATAAGTGGTGCTTACATAACCTGATCTCCGCCCAGAAGGCGGGACTCCACCTTCCAATGCAGAGGCTGCTACTGCTGCTGCGTCGCTTCAGTCGTGTCCGACTCCGTGCGACCCCATAGACGGCAGCCCACCAGGCTCCCCCGTCCCTGGGACTCTCCAGGCAAGAACACTGGAGTGGGCTGCCATTTCCTTCTCCAATGCATTAAAGTGAAAAGTGAAAAGGAAGTCGCTCAGTCGTGTGCGACTCTTAGTGACCTCATGGACTGCAGCCCACCAGGCTCCTCCGTCCATGGGATTTTCCAGGCAAGAGTACTGGAGTGGGGTGCCATTGCCTTCTCTGTCCAATGCAGGGGGCATGGGTTCAATCCCCGGTCAGGAAATTAAGATCCCACTTGCTGCATGATGTGGCAAAAAAAAAAAAAATTCTTTTTTAATGGGCAAAATTTTCTGCTGTTCCCCTCACCATATGTTTCAGTGTTTAAAAACTGACTCATAATTCCTCTTTGATGAACTTTTAAAGGATAGATGAGCCTGTTTGGTGACTGTAGCCATGAAACTAAAAGACGTTGCTACTTGGAAGAAAAACAATGACAAGTCTAGACAGCATATTAAAAAGCAGAGACATCACTTTACCTATAAAAGTCCGTATAGTCAAAGCTATGGTTTTTCCAGTAGTCATATATGGATATGAGAGTTGGATCATAAAGAAGTCTGAGAACTGATGCCTTCAATTCTCAGTGCTGAAGACTCTTGAGAGTCCCTTGGACTGCAAGGAGATCCAACCAGTCAATCCTAAAGGACATCAATCCCAATTATTCATGGAAGGACGGATGCTGAAACTGAAACTCCAATACTTTGGCCACCTGATGCAAAGAGATAATTCACGGGAAAAGACCCTGATGCTCGGAAACATTGAGGTCAGAAGGGAGTGACAGACGATGAGATGGTTGGATGGCATCACGTCAACTCATCACCAGCGTGACTGAGCAAGCTCTGGGAGATGAAACACGACTGAACAACTGAACAACAACAATGATGCGTGTTCAACTGTACGTGCGCTCAGTCATGTCCGACTCTGCAACCCCATGGACTGCAGCCACCAGGCTCCTCTGTCCATGGGATTCTCCAGGCAAGAATACAGGAGGGGTTGCCATTTCCTCCTCCAGGGGATCTTCCCAACCCAGGGATTAAACTGGCATCTCCTGAGACTCCTGCACTGGCAGGCAGATTATTTTACCGATACACCACCTGGGAAGTCGTTCAACCTATAACATTGTTTAAAAACTAGAGAAAATAGATTTTCCCATTGAAGTAAAAGTTTATGCGAAGACTGAGAAAATCAGAACAGACCCCGTACCAGGAAACAAATTGGACCAGCCGCCACAGAGGAACTACTAGAAGAAAGGAACGAGTTTCAGATGCTTTACATCTCAGTTCAATGTATCCTTTGGGCTTCCCTGGTGTCTCAGATGGTAAAACGTCTGCCTGCAATGCTGGAGTCCCAGGTTCGGCTCCAGTCCATGGGGCCGCAGAGTCAGACACGACTGAGCGACTTCACTTTCACTTACATTTTCAATATATCCTTGAAGAACAGAAAATGCGTGTGAATGTTTGAACAATTCAGGCCTTGTGTCTCAGTATTGTCCGAACATTTTACAATGAACATTGTAGATTATTTTTTGTAATCTAATAGAATGGATACTTTATTACACAAAATATATTGAAGAATGCCTCAGTTCAGTTCAGTGGCTCAGTTGTGTTGACTCTTTGTGACAAGATGAAATGGGATGATACATGGAATGAAAAGTGGGTTGTCAGAATCATCTGTGTGGAATAATCCCAAGTTATTATAAACACTTGCATTGAAACAAGCTGGAAAGAAATAACAAGGTTAACAGAGGTTATTTCTGATGACAGAATGACCTATTTGTTTTTTCCTTTGATTTGGGCTGTATTCTGCCAGTCTTCCCACCATTCACACATAACATATTTGCAGCTATAACTAAATCAATGATTTGTTAAAGACGCTGATCCCTTGAAACTAAGAGCTGAGGACATGATCGTGTTCATTGTCTCAGAAACCAGGACCTACTGCAGGGTGATCAAGTTTTGTACAGAAAGTTTCAACTATGTCGTTTCTGTCCATCCATTAACTTCATCCAACAGGAAATTTAAAAGGAGAGGAAGAGCAAAGGGTGAATGTATCCGGGGAGTTCTGGGCAGTCGTGGGAAGAGAAGGGCCAGCCCAGGTGCCCTGAGGGCGATCACCAGCCAGTGGAGGGCTCCGGCATCTCTGGTGAACTCATTCTGCAGGCATTTCTAAGAAAAGTCAACAATATAAAGGACACCGCCTCACTGTTGCACTCCGGCCGAACGTGGTCATATGGTGGTGGTCCTCAGATGCAGAAGTGAAATATCGGATTTTTCAAAGAGGCATTGAGAGCACACTTCTTCACCCTGGGATTTCATCTATTCCAGCTACCCACGCACATTAGTTTTGGCGCCATCTGGCCAATGAGTCCCTCTGCCTTCTCTGGACACATCATCACAGAGCGTCACAGCCCAGTTAGGGGAGGGACACACCCCTGCCTCCTACCCCTGCTGGCCCTGCAGAGACAGCAGCCCTCACTCCCAAGAGGACACAGAGAGGAACTGCTAGTCTGTTTCCATCAGGTTGTTTCTCCTTGATACCCAAACATCATTAACCCAGAGACAAATTCAGTCAAACCAGCTGCGTGGCTTCCCGTGCACACAGAGGTAAACATCATCCCGGGAGCAGAGGTGCCCAGGAGCATTTGCCCATTACACACATCCTCCCGCTCGGCCCACCCTTGCTTACCTGTGAATGGAACATCTGGACCAAGCGATGCTCCGGCGCTGAGCGATCTTAATGCCGGAAAAAGTAGGTAAGACCCACCCATCCTCCCAACACCCCTCGGGCATTGCAGCCTTCTGTGCAGGGAACAAATGTTCCTTTCCTTTCCTTTTTTTTCTTTCTTTTTTCTTTCTTCTTTTTTATTAAAAAAAAAAGGAATTTAATGGCAGAAGAGGTGTCTAACAATCTCCTTAACTCAATTCAAGAGTCATTTCCACATTGGATCAAAGATCTAAGTGTGAGACCAGGTATGTGCAGCAACGGGGATGGACCTAGAATCTGTGGTGCTGAGTGAAGTACACCAGACAGAGGAGCAGAAATATTGTATGACATCCTGCTATATGTGGCATGTAAAAATAAATTATACAAATGAATTTATTTATGAAACAGATACAGACTCAGAGAACAAACTTATGATTGCCGGGGGGTGTAAATGGGAATAAAGGATAGTTAGGGAGTTTGGGATAGACATGTACACACTGCTATATATAAATGGATTATGCCAAAGCCTTTGACTGTGTGGATCACAATCAACTGTGGAAAATTCTGAAAGAGATGGGAATACCAGACCACCTGACCTGCCTCTTGAGAAATCTGTATGCAGGTCAGGAAGCAACAGTTAGAACCGGACATGGAACAACAGACTGTTCCAAATAGGAAAAGGAGTACATCAGGGCTGTATATTGTCACCCTGCTTATTTAACTTCTATGCAGAGTACCTCATGAGAAACGCTGGACTGGAAGAAACACAAGCTGAAATCAAGATTGCTGGGAGAAATATCAATAACCTCAGATATGTAGATGACACCTCCCTTATGGCAGAAAGTGAGGAGGAGCTAAAAAGCCTCTTGTTGAAAGTGAGAGAGGAGAGTGAAAAAGTTGGCTTAAAGCTCAACATTCAGAAAACAAAGATCATGGCATCTGGCCCCATCATTTCATGGGAAATAAATGGGGAAACAGTAGAAACAGTGTCAGACTTTGTTTTTTGGGGCTCCAAAATCACTGCAGATGGTGACTGTAGCCATGAAATTAAAAGGCGCTTACTCCTTGGAAGAAAAGTTATGACCAACCTAGATAGTATATTCAAAAGCAGAGACATTACTTTGCTGACTAAGGTCCGTCTAGTCAAGGCTATGGTTTTTCCTGTGGTCATGTATGGATGTGAGAGTTGGACTGTGAAGAAGGCTGAGCGCAGAAGAATTGATGCTTTCGAACTGTGGTGTTGGAGAAGACTCTTGAGAGTCCCTTGGACTGCAAGGAGATCCAACCAGTCCATTCTGAGGGAGATCAACCCTGGGATTTCTTTGGAAGGAATGATGCTAAAACTGAAGCTCCAGTACTTTGGCCACCTTATGCGAAGAGTTGACTCATTGGAAAAGACCCTGATGCTGGGAGGGATTGGGGGCAGGAGGAGAAGGGGACAAGCGAGGATGAGATGGCTGGATGGCATCACGGACTCAATGGACGTGAGTCTGAGTGAACTCCGGGAGTTGGTGATGGACAGGGAGGCCTGGTGTACTGCGATTCATGGGGTCGCAAAGAGTTGGACACGACTGAGTGACTGAACTGAACTGAACTGAACTGAAACAAGGACCTACTGTATAGTACAAGGAACTCTGCTCAATGTTATGAGGCAGCCTGGACGGGAGGGGAGATTAGGGGAGAATGGTACATGTATATGTAATGGCTGAGTCCCTCTACTGTTCACCTGAAGCTATCAATAATGTTCATCAGCTATACCCCAATACAAAATAAAAAGTTAAAAAAAAGAGTCATTTCCTTTTTCACAGCTGCCCCAATTCTACTGCAGGTGTCTTGCCCTTTTGCACCTATCTCCTCCCCAGAAGTTTGTACAGACACCCCATTTTCAGTTGGTGTCCCCAGTGGACTGTGAGCTCCTGAAAGACTAATAGTTACTGCAAAGGGAGCCTTTACTGCACTTAATATTTATTATGTCTGCTACACTTACATCATTTAAATCATCATACATAGACTCCTTTGCAGCTCAGTCGGTAAAGAATCTGCCTGCAGTGCAGGAGACCCGGGTTCAATCCCTGGGTTGGGAAGATCCCCTGGAGAAGGAAATGGCAACCCACTCCAGTATCCTTGCCTGGAGAATCTCATGGACAGAGGAGCCTGGTGGGCTGCAGTCCATGGGGTCACAAAGAGTTGGGCACAACTGAGTGACTAACAGATAAACTTAATATATCATTATACATACATTATACTTAAAACACAAGTATCATTTCTTGCAATAATCTACAGGTCCATTCTATCACTGTTTCCATCACACAGATGTGTACACTGAGATTTAAGCAAATGAATTAACTTGCCCAAGGAGCCTAGCTACTGGTGGCAAGTAATAGCCTGCACAGCCCAAGCATGGCCTCAGCTGGTTGCTAAGAGTAGGAAATTCACGGACTCACTCACACGGACTAAGACAGAGAGAGAGATCCCCAGGATATAATGATGGACTGCATACCTGACACACTTATAATAGCAGGAAAGCCAAAGATCTTCTAGGTGAGGAAGCAGAAAAGCTTCAGGAAACTTTAGGGTCAATGTGACACCCTGGTTACTTCTCTGATCACCCTCTTCTTTTTTTCATTTATTTTATTGAAGTATAGTCTATTTACAATGCTGTGCAAATTTATATTGTACAACAAAGTGGTTCAGTTATCCACACACACAACATATATATACATACACATTCTTTTCCATATTCTTTTCCATTATGGTTTATCACAGGATATTGAATATAGTCCCTTGTGCTCCACAGTAGGACCTTGTTGTTTATCCATCCTGTAAAAAAATAGTTTGCTAATTCCCAATCCATCCCTCCCCCTTCAGTTCAGTTCAGTTGTTCAGTTGTGTCCGACTCTTTGCGACCCCATGAACCATAGCACCCCGGGCCTCCCTGTCCATCACCAACTCCCAGAGTCTACTCAAACCCGTCACCATCGAGTCGGTGATGCCATCCAACCATCTCATCCTCTGTCGTCCCCTTCTCCTCCTGCCCTCAATCTTTCCCAGCATCACCACGGTCTTTTCAAATGTGTCAGCTCTTAGCATCAGGTGGCCAAAGTCTGGAGTTTCAGTTTCAACATCAGCCCTTCTAATAAACACCCAGGACTTATCTCCTTTAGGATGGACTGCTTGGATCTCCTTGCAGGCCAAGGGACTCTCAAGAGTATTCTCCAACACCACAGTTCAAAAGCATCAATTCTTCAGTGCTCAGCTTTCTTTATAGTCCAACTCTCACATCCACACATGACTACTGGAAAAATCATAGCCTTGACTAGATGGAACTTTGTTGGCAAAATAATGTCTCTGCTTTTTAATATGCTGTCTAGTCTGGTCATAACTTTCTTTCCAAGGAGTAAGTGTCTTTTAATTTCATGGCTGCAATCACCATCTTCAGCAATCTTGGAGCCCAGAAAAATAAAGTCAGCCAGTTTCCACTGCTTCCCCATCTATTTGCTATGAAGTGATGGGACCAGATGCCATGATCTTCGTTTTCTGAATGTTGAGCTTTAAGCCAACTTTTTCACTCTCCTCTTTCACTTTCATCAAGAGGCTCTTTAGTTCTTCGCTTTCTGCCATAAGGGTGGTGTCATCTGCATATCTGAGGTTATTGATATTTCCCCTGGCAATCTTGATTCCAGCTTGTGCTTCTTGCAGCCCAGCATTTCTCATGATGTACTCTGCACATAGTTAACTAAGCAGGGTGACAATATACAGCCTCAATGTACTCCTTTTCCTATTTGGAACCAGTCTGTTGTTCCATGTCCAGTTCTAACTGTTGCTTCCTGACCTGCATATAGGTTTCTCAAGAGGCAGGTCAGGGGGTCTGGTATTCTCATCTCTCTCAGAATTTTCCACAGTTCATTGTGATCTGCACAGCCAAAGGCTTTGGCATAGTCAATAAAACAGAAATAGATGTTTTTCTGGAACTCTCTTGCTTTTTTGATGATCCAGCAGATGTTGGCAATTTGATTTCTGGTTCCTCTGCCTTTTCTAAAACCAGCTTGAACATCTGGAAGTTCACAGTTCATGTATTGCTGAAGCCTGCCTTGGAGAATTTTAAGCATTACTAGCATGTGAGATGAGTGCAATTATGCAGTAGTCTGAGCATTCTTTGGCATTGCCTTTCTTTGGGATTGGAATGAAAACTGACCTTTTCCAGTCCTGTGGCCACTGCTGAGTTTTCCAAATTTGCTAACCCTCCCCCTTGGCAACCACAAATCTGTTTTCTGTGTCTGTGAGTCTCTCTTTATTTCATAGATAAGTTCACTTTTGTTCTATTTTAGATTTCACATATTATTGATATCATATGACACTTGTCTTTGTCTAACTTACTTTGCTTAGTAGGACAATCTCCAGGTGCATCTATGTTGCTGCAAATGACATAAATATTTCACTGTACCACATCTTAATCCGTTCAACTGTTGGTGGACATTTAGGTTGCTTCCGTGTCTGTGCTGTTGTGAATAGTGCTGCTATGAACACTGGATCTGACCACCCTCTGCCTCTTGGCTTACCCAGCAGCCCCCAGAGTACCTGCTACACAGAGCAATCACATGTCTGTGTGCTCATTCCTTCAACTGTCTGCCTCCCCCTCTTGCCTACGAAGTCCTCAAGAAGACCAGCACCCCTGGTGCCTGGCATGTCCTTTCTCAGCCAATAAAAAATGAGGGACTGAATGAATAAAATGCATCCAGTTTCATGCACTGGAAAGGAAATAGCAACCCACTCCAGTGTTTTTGCCTGGAGAATCCCAGGGACGGCGGAGCCTGGTGGGCTGCCATCTACGGGGTCGCACAGAGTCGGACACGACTGAAGCGACTTAGCAGCAGCAGCAGTTTCTCCCAAATGCTGCTCCTCCTCACTTCCCTAAATTTTTTAAACAAATGATGATGCTGGGAAAGATTGAAGGCGGGAGAAGAAGGGGTGACAAAGGATGAGATGGTTGGATGGCATCACACAATCAATGGACATGAGGCTGAGCAAACTCCAGGAGATGGTGATGGACAGGGAAGCCTGGCACACTGCCATCCATGGGGTTGCAAAGAGCTGGACGTGACTGAACGACAACAGTGATGCCAAAAGCCTTCTCCATCACCCTGGCTGGACAGCATCCCCTCCCCAAGCACCATCCAATTTCCTCTTCCTACTGTGTTGTGTTTCCTTCCTGTGGGGAAGTTCGACACCACCCTTGAGGAAAGTGAAGTGATAGTCGCTCAGTCATGTCCAGCTGTTTGTGACTACATAGCCCATGGAATTCTCCAGGCTACAATACTGGAATGGGTAGCCTTTCCCTTCTCCACAGGATCTTCCCAACCCAGGCATAGAGAGAACCCAGATTTCCTGCTTTGCAGGCGGCTTCTTTACCAGCTGAGCCACCAGGGAAGCCCTTGTTTTCACAGGGAGTGAGTCCTCCAGGAAGAAAGAGAGCCTCCATCAAGTCCTGTCCTCCCAGGGGTGGGGGCCTTGCTCCTGGAGCTTTGGCCTGATTCGACTTCAGCAAATAAAGACAAGTGACTCGTATGTATCCTCCAATATCCAAACAAGCATTCTTCACAGTGTTCTTCTCTTTCCTCCCACCACAATCCTTGTTCAGACCCTGCCTCATGTTCAGACCCTGCAAAATCCCCTAACCACACGTCAGAGCATCTCCCACAGAAAGGGAGCTGGGAAGCGGGTCGGTACACACCCCTCTCCTGGCTTCCTCTGAGGCCAGACTTGTAAAGTGGCCTGGGGACGCCAGAGCCTCAAGCTGACCCTAAGCCCCGAGTCCTTCAGGCCTTTTCTTCTCAATCCCGCCCTCTCATCTCTTAAGATCACTTTACAGCCTGTCTCTTTGCCATGCTAATAAGCAGAATTAGGCTCAATCAAGAACAGAGGAAACTGCACGTTTTTAAAACATCAGGTTGACCATGAGTTGTGCAGAGCTAAACGTTTCCAAGTCCTACAAATGTTTCCACTCAGTCCAGCCAGACGGGGTTCGCGGGGCCAGAGTCAGTGGCCACGCGCACCACCTAGTGGACACAGCCTGGTACTGCACCCACGAAGTACGAGAACCCAGGCCAACATCCGCCGGCCTTAAAGATATTTCCACCAATGGCCTCCCGCCCCCGTTCTTCTGTGTGTCCGTGAGCTGAGCAGATCAGCTAGACTGGAGCGGTATTGCTGCTGGGATAGGAGGGAATTTCAACATTCATGACTGCTCATTTCTCTTTAAAATGTGGAGCAGTGTTTTAAAAAGGCAATTGAGAAGTTGCTTATTATTAACTCGTGGTATTTAGAACCTCCTGTGGCGTGCTGCGATTCATGGGGTCGCCAAGAGTCGGACACAACTGAGCGGCTGAAATGAACAGAACTGAACTGAACTGAACTGAACTGATGTAGTGATTACCTCCTCACATCCACCTCCAAGTCCCAAATCCCAAGTCCTTCATACAGGTTTCACTGTTTCTCCGAGCCAGGTGTTTATAATACATCCAGCATTCCTAATTCTCAATAAGATAAAGCAGAGGAAAAAAAAAAAAAAAAACCAGTTAAAGAAGTCCCTCCCTGACTCCCAATCTCACAGGTGTACAGGGATGAACACAGGTCCACCTAATGATCTACAGTGGCTTAGCATCATCTAGAAATTCAAGAAATCTATTTGTAGATGTGAAAGTACAAAACATGAGGAGTTCCCTGGAGGTCCAGTGGTTAGGACTCAGCTTCTACTGCAGGGGGCACAGGTTTGATCCCTAGATGCTTGCTCCTTGGAAGAAAGCCCTGACAAACCTGAGAGTCTTCCGAGAGTCCCTTGGACAGCAAGGAGACCAAACCAGTCCATCCTAAAGGACATCAACTTGAATATTCATTGGAAGGACTGAAGCTGAAGCCGAAGCTCCAGTACTCTGGCCACCTGATGCGAAGAGCTGACTCACTGGGAAAGACCTCAATGCTGGGAAAGATTGAGGGCAGGAGGAGAAGGATACAACAGAGGATGAGATGGTTGGATGGCATCACAGACTCAACGGACATGAGTTTGCACAAACTCTGGGAGATAGTGAAGGACAGGGAAGCCTAGTGTGCTGCAGTCCATAGGGGCACAAAGAGTTGGACACGACTTCATGACTGAACAACAACAAGAAGAAGCTAAGATCCTGCGAGCCATGTGGCCAAAAAAAAAAACTCACTTATAAAAAAAGTGTAGAAAATCCAAATACACCTTAAATGACTGTCCTCACCCCTTCTCAAGTTGTAAGCTAAAAAATTTGAAAAAGGAACCATAAGTCAGGCGCAGAACCTCTATGGATAAGTTTAAAATTCTCCCCCAAATCGTGCAAGTTAGCTTGTATCTACCCACACCTACGATTCTTCTTGTGTTCATCAGAAATGGCCATTTGTTCGTGTGAATGGTTGTAGTGATCCACCAGCAAGACACTTCCTTCCTGTACCCACTGTTTCTCAAAAGCTTTTGGTCAAAAACATGTCATGTGCTCGGGGGCCATGTTTGGGACTCACATGTCTTAAAGCTGGCCATGTTTGCATGCCTGCATGCTAAGTCTCTTCACTCATGTCCAACTCTTTGCACCCCTATGGAATTTGCAAACTTATGGATTGACCCCATGTCTTCTACATTGACAGCCCGATTCTTTACCACTAAGCCACCTAGGAAGCCCCAAATCAGCTGTACTTCAATATAAAATTTAAAAATAAAATGAGGCTGCAGATATTCACCTCGTGAGATGGTGTATGTAAGCGCTGAGTCCCTGCTGGGTTACACAAATGTGTGTAGTGAACGACCCTTGCAGGTTCAAGGTTGGGGGTGGTAGGGTGTGGTTACTGTCGCTCTGAGAGATGTCGGATTTTCTTAGCCTTAATCCCTCTCCTTTTTTGCTTTTGTCTTCAGCTCTGGCCCTTTCAGAGATTTCTTCTAGGTTTGAAGTCTCTCAGTCCATTAAGGATGACCCTAACCTGATTCTTTATGATTCCCTGCAGTTACTGGCCTCATGCTTATCAGTGTTGTCCACACCTCACTGAGCAGTTGCTCCTCTTTCTTAAGGAGGAAATTGGGTTTAAAATTCACCTGGACGTGTAAAGGGACAGATTGGACCTCAAGGGAATCCCCGAGTTGGCAGCTGGCGCCTGTCCGCCCCCATCACTCCCGGGGGCCGCAGCCCCTCTGCCCTAACGTTCCCTCAGGGCTGCTCGAGCAGCTGAGGTTGCAGCCCCATGCTCTGCACTGCTCTGAGCACACCTGTAGATAGAATGTCTTTCAAAAGAGAGATCACCAACTGTCCTCTCTGTGAGAAGTCTCCCTAACTTTTCTGATGAATGAGTTCTACTGTGTGTGCGTATATGTATAATACCCACTAACATAGAGGGCTCCCTAGTTTTTTGATGAATGAATTATATAATATATTACAGCTTTAGAAGACTGCATAATACACAATTATATAATAGGGTTAACCCTTAAAATGCATTCTGAGACCTGGATTCGATCCCTGGGTCAGGAAGATCCTGTGGAGAGGGAAATAGCAACCCACTCCAGTACTCTTGCCTGGAAAATTCCATGGACTGAGGAGCTTGATAGGCTACAGTCCATGGGGTCGCAAAGAGTCGGACACAACTGAGCGACTTCACTTCACTTCACTTCAACCCTTAAAATGCATTCCAGTATATAGTAGATGCAGACAAATACTGTTCGATTCTGCTTACATGAAGTACCTAGAATAGTCAAATTCATAGAGTCAGAAAGTATATTGGTAGATGCCAGTATCTGAATTTTTTAAAGCTGGCTGTTTCCAGAGCTCCACGTTCAAGCATCTGATGAGAATGACTGAAATACACAAAACACCTCTGCCAGTTTTCCTCGAGTCTGATCTCGGCACCCAGACATAAGACCCGTGACAGGTCCACGTTACCTGGTGAAACGCTTGAAAACTGAGAGCTTATTGAGAGGGACCCTTCATCCAGCAGCAGCTCTCCTGATTCACTAGTGAGTCCACATTTGGGTCTTTGAAGGAGAAAAGACAGTAAGAAATGAGATCAAGCTGGGACTTTTCAAGCTGAGTTAGCGCCTTGGAATGAAGGTGTAGGAATGTCTGTCTCTCTGTCCTGTGAAAAATCTGCCAGGGGCTAAACCTTGTTGTTAGACGGACCTCAACAAGCAAGACGGGTTAGCTGGGCTAGGGAAGAGGCCAGGCTGGAGAGAGAGGGAAGAAAAATGTGGCTTCCTGTGGTTTTCTGAGGGTCACAGCAGTCTTAGGAAATAGGGATACTGGGGCCAGCTAAACATATGCTAATAAAATGCAACTTTTCAGAGGGCATTTGTTGAGTTCCTTCATTAACACCAAGGCCAAGGGCAGTCCAGAGCTCACGCAAAGCAGGTCTGAGGGTTTCCTTTTGTTTGTTTCAAGGTCCTCCCAGCAGTGGGAGTAGCGGGGTGAAAAGGCGGGCAGCGCTGGCCTTGAAAAGGAGTGGGACCTGTGAGCGATCCCAAGTCCCTCTTGCTTGAATACCCGCCTTTGTCTCCAAAGGGCCATGGCTGGGCTCCCCGAAGAGAGTCCCAGTTAACGAAGCAGTTGATTAAGACCTCATTAAAAGTTCATTGACATTCATCACGACCTGGAGGCATCCCAGCAGCCCAGTGAGAAGGAAAAAGTGAGGACCAGACCAGCCAGAAGCTTGAACCCTGGGTCTGAACGCTCTTTCTGCCACCTCGCAGTGTTCCTGGGTAAGTGTTTTGATCCGTTCTGAGTGACTCTGATTCAACGCTGCTGGGAGCAAATTCTTTGAAAGGTTTAGTCCTTTTGTGCATCTTTACTCTTAGCACCACTCCCTTCTGTCTTCATCTGATCATGGTCTTAGCATTACCCCATCATTTGCTCATGGCAGGCCCTTTAAGAACAGCCAAGACACGCATTTCTTGCATCACAGCACCGTGAAGCTTCCTAAGACACCAGGACCTCTGAGGAATACCACCGGGAAATATGGGGGAAACAAAGAACCTCTGGCCTCTGGCAGGTGCTGATGGGACCTACCCAGGCCCCCAGGAAGGAGAAAGTGCAGGCAGAGTTTAGCATCTCTGCCCAAAGGTGTCAGCTGTGCCCTTCTGCCCAAATTCAAGCTCCTGGCCTCAGATCCAGGATCTAAGGACAACAGGAAGTTGTAAAGTGTCCTCTAGGGACCACTGGTTCTAACAGATGTCTAGCCTTCCGCCACGGGGCTGGGGCAGGGAATTCTGGCTGCTTTCCCCCAGGGAGCCCAGGAATCTTGCAAGGCCACCTTATTTTTTTTTCAATTTTTAGTAAAATAAAGTTGATTTACTATGTTGTGTTAGTTTTAGGTGAACTGCAAAGTGGTTCATGTATATATACATATACACATCATATATGAATCATAATTCATCATATGTGAGCCCCCAGCTCCTAGATCCAGGGGATTTCCCAGGCAAGAAGCCTGGAGTGGGTCGCTATTTCCCTCTCCAAAGGATCTTCCCAACCCAGGAATCGAACCTGAGTTTCCTGCATTGCAGGCAGACTCTTTCCCACTGAGCCACCAACGAAGCCCCACAGCAATGTTAGCCAACACGTCTATCCGGTCATATAGTTGTCGTTTCTTCTTTGTGTTAAGAACAGTTAACATCTGGTCTCTTAGTAACTTTGAAGTTACAGTGTTTTTGACTATCATCATTATGCTGTGCATTAGATTTCTCAACTTGTTATCAACCAGCTGCCATTTGTATCCTTAAACGTCATCTCCCCAAATCCTCCATCCCCAACCCCTGGTGACCACCAGTCTGCTCTGATGGATGACCAGTCCACAACTCGGTTGCTTTTTACATTCCACATGTAAGTGAGACCACTAGGATTTGTGTTTCTCTGTTTGACTTATCTCACTTAGCCTAACACCCTCAAGGTCCTTCCATGCCGTTGCAAGTGGCAGGCTTTCCTTCTTTTTTATGACTGAATACTATTCCATTTTCTATCTACAGACCACATCGTCTCTATCCAGTCATCAGCTGACAGACACCTCGGTTGTTTCTGTGTCTTGACTATTTTGACTAATGCTGCAGTGAACGTGGATCTGCAGACATCTCTTCAAGACAACGGTTTACCCCTTCAGATAATGCACTCAGGAGTGGGGATGCTGGATTGCATGGTAGTGCAGTTTTTAAGGAATCACCGTACTGTATTCTATCATGGCTGCGCCCATTTCCATTCCCATCACCAGTGTATAAGTTTTCCCTTTTCTTCATATCCTTGATGTTGGCATTTTTCAAGGCTAATCCATTAACAATTTATCCTTCTCCCAATGAATAATAAAATGAATGAATAAAAGATAAGAGGAATTAGATAGAGATAAATATTACCTTGATTACTGATAAAAAACTGATTGGATGCACAGCTAAATGGTTTTGCTAATTTTTGCTGCTGAATTCAGTAACTCGCCCCCTGGTCACTGGTCCAGCATGGAAACCAGAGGCCCTCCCTGTGATGCTGGAGAAGCGGGGGAGGCTTACCTTCCACAGAGAAACTCATTCCGAAACAGACCCAGCAGGTTTAGCGTCCTCTTCAACACATCTGTGAAGCCAGTCATTTCTCCTCCCTTGGGAAGAACAGAATAAGGAGGGAAAGAATGGAAATTTTCCTTGAAACATGAAGAACCAAAGACAAAGTGTCCTAAAAATATATATGCACTTAGTCACTCAGTCGTTTCCACCTCTTTGTGATCCTTTGGACTGTAGCCCACCAGGATCTTCTGTCCATGGGATTCCCTAGGCCAGAATACTGGAGTGGGTGGTCATTTCCTCCTCCAGGGATCTTCCAGACCCAGGGATGGAACCCAGGTCTCCTGTGTCCCCTGTATTGTTGGTGATTCTTTACCCCTGAGCCATCAGGGAAGCCCAAATATATATATAGAATTGTAATAACAGCCAGCCCAACTCCACAACATTATTTGCTAATAGTATCCTTATTGAGTTCTGAATTCAATTTGCTAGTATTTCATTTCATTGTTTTTGCATCTCTCTTCAGAGATTAGGTTGTTCTCCACCTGTGTTCTTTGTGTAATGCTTATCAGACTGCAGTGCCAGGGGTGTGACAGAATTTCCATCGGCCCCTCCAGGGCCACCTCCACCTGCCTCCACCTGCTCTGGGAGGCTGACTCACAAGGACCACATCAATGGACTCCACTGACCTGTGGCTTCCAGAAGCGTTTGGCCAATGGGGAACCAGGAAGGAAACTGGAGGGTGGGAGAAGAAGCGGGTGAGGGCATCTCTTCTCCCAGGCCTGACCTGTAAGGTTTCAGGAAGCTGACTGGATCCCAGGAGCAAAGATCACAGCTCCTACCAGGCCCTTCTGAGAAACTTTGATAAGGCCTGCTTCCTGGTCCCTTCAAGCCAAGGTGGGGAGCAGGACTGCACTGCCACCGAGTGCTTCTGAATCTCCCCTACTCCTTAACTGAAAGTGAAAGTGAAATCACTCAGTCATGTCCAACTCTTTGCAACCCCATGGACTGTAGCCTATCAGACTCCTCCGTCCATGGGATTCTTCCAGGCAAGAGTGCTGGAGTGGATTGCCATTTCCTTCTCCAGGGGATCTTCCCCACTCAGGAATCGAACCCGGGTCTCCCACATTGCAGGCAGATGCATTACCACCTGAGCCACCAGGGAAGTCACTTAGCCAATGTAAGAGAGCCATCTCTTTCCTGCTGGGAACCTGATGGATGCCTGTGGTTAGGCTAACTTAGTAAAATGAGTTGGAAAGCCTTCTATTTTTATCTATGCTCTGGAACACATGAAATAATGCAAGAATCTTCTAGTCTTGGAAGGTCAAAGAGCTTGTCTTTAATGCCCCATTGACCTAGTATTTTTGGGATGGTTCAGTCCTTTGACAAATGCTTAAAATTTTCTCATGGTGGTTGCTTTATTTCGGGCTCTTCTTGTTGTGTCAACATCTGAATTTCCAAGAAAAGCATCCATTTCTGTAAGAATTTGAAGCAGATTTGCATGGAATCGTTTACAGAATCCTCTCTTTGCTCTTTTAACCCACTCAGAATCTATGGTCACCTTCCCCATCACATGTCTAATGTTGTGTATTTGTTGTCTCTTATTTTGATTAAGTTTAGTGTGTGTGTGTGTGTGATCTGCCCCAGAGTCACATGGGTATCAGGATAAAATATTTTGTAGTGCAGCGGTAAAGAATCCCCCTGCAAATACAGGAGCCTCAAGAGGTGTGGGCTTGATCCCTGGGTCAGGAAGATCCCTGAGAAGGAAATGGCAACCCACTCCAGTATTCTTGCCTGGAAAATCTCCGGACAGAGGAGCCTGGTGGGCTCTCCATGGGGTTGCAGAGTCAGAGGCAACTGAGCAAGCATTTTGGTTACATTTACCCAGTTTGTGTATGTATGTGTATGTGTGTGTGTGATCTGCCTCAGGTCACATAGACATCGAACCAAAATATTTTCTCTGTAAATGGCAATCTTTCCAAAGCCTCTGCCTGCCAGTGATCCTGGGAAAGAATCAAAATGAGCCTCAGATCCAACCAGGGTCCCCTCCAAGGTGAAAATTTCAGGTATCGACTGAAGAAGGGAGTTCTTTCACAGTTCTGGGCCCTTAAAGCCAAGTCATACCTTGGGTAGAGCCTGTGATGTGGGTGATGGCTCTTGGCCAGATCACCAGGCACATGAGAGAGAGGGCAGGAGCCCCACTCCACTGATCAGGGTCCCTTGATCTTCTGGGCGATAATGCTTTTAATTTTCATCAGCGTGAGATGCCGTCCCAAACCAGAAGGGGTTTGCCTAATTCATCATGCTCCCTGGCCACACAATGGGAGCCCTGACAAGCAGAACACTGGGCACTGAGAGAAACGGACATCCTGAACGCTCATGAATTGCAAATGCTTCTTCGTTAAAGGATGCTCTCCTGCTGGGACCATCTGCTTGATGTAACAGGGCCCAGGTCCTCAGGCTAGAAACATCTGCCACTTTAATCATTTTACCTCTTAATTAAAGCACAACCACAAGGGGGCCAAACATAGCTATGACCCTGGACATGTCAGACCTCAGCCACACAGAAGAGAGCATACATCTGCCTGGACAAGCCGTGAATGAGAGCACGTTGGTGTGCTGTTCACCCAATACATGTGCTCCCCACTGAGATAAAACAAATGTGGGCAAATGAACCCCCTTTCTCTATTAACTTTGTGTATTCTTTCAAAGACACTTTGTCTTCCAATTTAATTGATCTTCCACCCAGGACCCCCTGACCAGTTGTCTCTGAGCTGCTCTGCCCTGAGGCATCTTTGTCAAGTAGTTAATGATCTATAAATAAACACATTGATACACAGGGGAGATGCCATTTAAAGGAACCCCATGCTAATCCGCTTGTATCACAAAGAATTCTTTTATAATGCAAATAGTCACCCTTTAATTGATCTATTTTGTAAGTTCAGATTTTCATATCCATTTCCCACGCGCTGTCAAAGGAACAATGCGTGGAAACACTCCAGTGCATGCCCAGTAAAGCACTTAATAAGTGGTGGGTGACACCATTATTTCTCACTTTGGGATGTGCCCATATTGTTTTGAGCTTAGGTCAAATTGCAAGGATGCCACAGAGATTCTGAGTGTACATCTGTCTATCCCACCCTGTGGGTCTGTAGTCTAAGAACCTAGATGCTTAGATTTAATTCATTTTGTTTCTCATAGAGATGTTTTGTGCTTAGTTCTGTACCTCAATTGGTAAAATGTTTATATCAATAAAAATCATATATGTATCTTTTATATTTAAAATGCTAAAAAAAAACTATACATGGATGTATACTCAAAAACACTATACAAGATACCTAAAAGGATTGAAAGCAGGATCTCAAAGAGATATCTGCACACCATGTTCACTGCAGCATAATTCACAATAGCTGAAATGTGGAAGCAGCTCAAGTATCCATCAGGGATGAATGGGGAAGCAAAGTGTGGTCTAAACACACAGTGGAATATCGGTCAGCCTTCAAAAGGGAGGAGATTCTGACACCTACTGGAATAAGGATGAGCCTTGAGGACATTGGGCTGAGGGAAATAAGCCATCACAAATGGATAGGACCTCATTTGTACCTACTGTGGTCAGGTTCACAGAGACAAAGAAAATTGGTGGTTTCCAGGGGTTCGCGAGAGGAGGAATAGGGAGTTAGTGTTTACTAGCTTAGTGTTTCCGCTTTTCCGAGATGGAAAGAGCTATGCGGATGGATGGCGGAGATGGCTGCACCACCTTATGAAATATTTAACACCACTGAACCGAATACTTAGAAAGGATTAAGATGGCAAATGTTATGCATACTTTACCAAAAAAAAAGAAGGGAGGGTGGGAAACACTCTAAAAGATCATTGTTTAGACAAACACTGTAACAAAGTAATGTGAGATTGGTAATACATGTAAAAATTAAATTTATAAAAACAGTAACACAAAATGCAAAAGACACAGAAGGGCCACAAGAACTCGAAACAGATCAGAGTAGAGTAGTTGTGTAACAGAGCAGGACCCCCTGGGGCCCTCCTTCCCAGGAGACGTTTTCCCCCTTAGCCTCTGCTTCAGCTCCTCTCAGAAGCACCCAGATAGTAGCATTTGATGCAGATTTCCTGAGTTATTTCAGTTCAGTTCAGTTGCTCAGTCATGTCCGACTCTTTGCAACCCCATGGACTGCAGTAGGCCAGGCTTCCCTGTCCATCACCAACTCCCAGAGCCTACTCATATTCCTGTCCATTAAGTCAGTGATGCCATCCAACCATCTCATCCTCTGTCGTCCCCTTCTCCTCCTGCCTTCAATCATTCCCAGCATTGGGGTCTTTTCCAATGAGTCAGTTCTTCACAGCAGGTGGCCAAAGTATTGGAGTTTCAGCTTTCAGTATTAGTCCTTCCGATGAATATTCAGATGTGAAAACCTCCCACCAAATGGAAGATGCTCGAGGACCATAAATAGTACATAAATAAGTACATGGCCCCAGGCCACCTGGAGCCTCAGGACTGAGAAAATCAACCCCTGTGACATCACCCTCTTCTCTCACCCATCAGCCAATCAGAGGACTGTACCAGCTGATCACATACAACCCCTTCCCTCACTTGGCTTTTTAAAACGCTCTCTGAAACCCTTCATAGAGTTAGGGACTTTTGGGGACGTGAGCCACCTGTCTCCTTTCATGAGCCTGCAATAAACCTTTCTCTACTCCAAACTCCAATGTTTCGGTGTATTTGGCCTCACCGTGCGCCAGTCATGCAAACTTGCATTAACAGTAACACTATCTAGTTTCCAGACTTATTATAAAGCTGCAGAAATCAACATCGTGTGTTTTAGCACCAAGATAGACAAATAGATCAAAGAAACCAAGTCCAGAAATAGACCTAAGTAAGTAAGTAAAGTCACTCAGTCGTGTCCGACTCTTTGTGACCCCATGGACTGCAGCCCACCAGGCTCCTCAGTCCATGAGATTCTCCAAGCAAGAATACTGGAGTGGGTTGCCATTTCCTTCTCCAGGGGATCTTCCCGACCCAGGGATCAAACCCGGGTCTCCCACATTGGAGGCAGACGCTTTAACCTCTGAGCCACCAGGGAAGAACTAGACCTAGACATGCCAAAAAACTGATTTTCCACACTAAGGAAATTTGGTGGAGAAAAGATTCTTTTTAATACACAGTGGTAGGACAATCCAATAGCCACATGCAAAAAAATAAAAATAAAAAATAGAAAGATGAAAGAACTTTGACCCACACCTCACACTATATGCAAAAATTAACTCAAAGCAGATGAGAGACCTAGATGTAAAACCCCAAAACTATAAAACTCCAAAAGAAAATACAGGAGAAAATGATTATGACTTTAGGTTTAAAAATCTGTAAACTGCGCTTTGTCAAAATAAAAATCTTCTGCTCTTTGAAACACACTATTAGGACAATGGAAAAATGAGTCATAAATCAGGAGAAAATATTTATGAATCCTACACCCACAAAGGGCTTGTAACCAGAATAAATAAAAATAAAACAAAAGCCAATAAGAAGAAAGCAAACAACCCCATTCAAAAATGACAAAAACATGTGAGCAGGGAGTTAAGCAAATATATGCAGCTTGAAAATAAACACATTAAAAAATGTTCAACCTTGTAAGTCATTTGAGGGTGTGAGTTAAAACCACAATGAGATACAACTACATGCTGATCAGAATGTGTAAAGGAAGAACTCAGCTATCTACCTCTCGTGTAGGGAAAAACCAAGTTCTATTTCTTCTCTGTACAATGTACACAAGCACTTCAATCCTGACACTTCTGGTCACCGAATGAGTGAAGGTTCCGCCACCCCCAGCAATTCTCGATGACATCAGCTGGGGGTCCCATAATTTAACTCAATTCTGACACTAGTTACCCAGAGATAGTGTCAGATCACATGGGTTAAGGGTTCAGTCCCACAAGACTCTCTCACACACACACACACACACACACACACACACACTCCTTCAGACCTTCGGCGAGACCAGTGATAACCTGGACTTCTGACCAACCAGCTAGAGATGGGAGATTTCAATGAATTTAATTAATCTGCTAAAGTGGTTCACAGAGCTCGAGAAAACAATAGGCTTGGGCTTATAAATTTATTACAAAGAATATGATAAAGGCAGAGACATCAATTTGCCACCAGAGTCTGTATGGTCAAAGCTATAGCTTTTTCAGTAGTCATGTACAGATGTGACACTTGGATCATAAAGAAGACCAAGCACCAAAGAATTGGTGCTTTTGAATTGGAGAAAACTCTTGAGAGTCCCTTGGACAGGCAAAGAGATCAAACCAGTCAATCCTAAAGGAAATCAACCCTGAATATTCATTGGAAGGACTGATCCTGAAACTGAAGCTTCAATACTTTGGCCACCTGAGGCGAAGAGCCCACTCACTGGAAAAGACTCTGTTGCTGGGAAAGATTGAGGGCAGGAGGAGAAGGCGGCAACAGAAGATGAGATGGTCGGATGGCATCACTGACTAATGGACCTGAATTTGAGCGAACTCCGAGAGACACTGAAGGACAGAGGAGACTGGTGTGCTGCAGTCCATGGGGTTCAAGAGTCGGACATGATTTAGGGAGTGAACAACAACAGGTGAACGTGCTGGAGAAGAGGGGTTAGGGCAGGGTATGGAGGAAACGGGGCTGAGCTCCACACCAACTCTGCCTGCATCTCCGCGTGTACATCAACCCCAACCCGGAAGCTCTCTGAACCCTGTAATTTGGGGATACTACGGGCCCTTCCTCACATAGGCATGATCCATCATTAACTCCATTTTAGTCCTTCTTCCTTCTCAAGAGAATTGTAGTAGAATAGGGGAGCTGAAAATTCCAAGCTTCTAATCATGACTTGGACTTTCTGGCGGCCAGCCCTCATCCACAGTCGCCTCATTAGAACAAAAGACACTCTTATCACCCAGGAAATTCCAAGAGTTTGGGAGCTCTGTGTCAGGAACAGAGGTCAAAGACCAGCATTAGAATGAGGTGCTCCTCATGTTCTTATCACTTAGGAAAATATGACGGCTTTAGGAACTCTGTGCCAGGAACCAGGGGGCAGAGACCGACATGTATTTTCTATTATCTCCCCAAAACTGCTAAAATCAAAGACTGATCTGATGATGGCAAGAATGTAGAGGAACCAGATCACTCTTGCCTTGCAGGTGAATGTATGAAATGAAGCAGCCACTTTGCAAAACAGTATCGCTCCCTCTTATAAAGGTAGACTAACCCTGACTGTGAAGTCAGTCACTTTATTCCTAGGCCCCATGCTGCAGCCCATGGCGTTGCAAAGAGTTGGACACAACTGAGCAACCAAACAACAACAGAAAGGAAACATCAATATGTATTCATTCAGACTCACACATGAATGTTCATAGCAGCTTGATATATAATGGTCTCTAAACAGGAACAATCATAATATCCATTTAACAAGTGAATGGACGAAGTGTGGTAGCCAAACAGTGGAACGTTTGTCCACAACTAAAAGGAATAAACCACTGACACTTTTTTAAATACATTTTCATGTATTTTTTTTAAATGTGTAATGAAACCATGAAGTTAATTTCAAAAATATATTTAACCCAGTGTATCTAAAATATTATCATTTCAATTTATAATGTGTGTGTTAGTTGTTCGGTCATACCCAACTCTTTGTGACCCCATGGACTGTATCCCATCAGGCTTCTTTGTCCATGGAATTCTCCAGATAAGAATACTGGGGTGGATAGCCATTCCCTCCCCCAGGGGATCTTCCCAACCCGGGGATCAAACCCAGGTCTGCTGCATGGCAGGCAGATTTTTTTACCATCTGAGCCACCAGGGAAATTTGTTTCAATGTATAATAAATATACAAAAACACTGCACATGAATTCAATGTAAATTATTACTGAAGTTAAAAATTCAGCTCAACACATCGACCACATTGCAAGCGCCCAGTGGACGAATGTGGCTTCTGGTTCCTGGGCAGGAGAATGCAGATCGAAACCACTTGAGAATACTCCACCCTTTCTCTGGTTCTGTATTTATGCAAAAAACAAAGGTCAGTTTAATCTTCCCAGTGCTTGCTACCCGCCTACAACGAGTGACGGTGAGTCCACATTTAGCAGCTAAAAGGCAGACATCTCTTTTCTCCTCCCGGTGTCTTAACACTTCATTTTTAGAAAGTGGTGGCTAGTGGCGTTTGGGAACAGCTGGGTGTGTCTAAGTGGTCTTGATCCTTGAACTGGCTGTCCCTCCCCACTGGAAGCTGCTAGAGCTCCCAGAAAACAGTCATTTACTTTTGCAACCTCAGGTTCCCCCTGCATCCACTTCCATCAGTTCAAAGTAAAGAATTACAAGGAGAGGGGGCTTTCCACACCTCCTTCCAGGAGGAGTGTCCACAAAAATAACCCCCAACTCAACAACCCCTCCTCTTGCAAACTCTATTTCATTCCCTCCAGACCTCTGGAACGTCCTTCACCCAAAAGGCAGGTCACGTAAGAGATTAAAGGAAAAAGGGCAAAATCAATAGGAAAAAAATAAAAGGAGTTTAACAACAGCAAATGTTTCTTTTGTCAAACCAGAAATGAGAGTGACTCTCAGGAGAAGTCCAATCAATAGAGACCAATTGAAGATAACCAGTTCAGCCCAGAACATATAGATTAAAATCTGAAACTGGATATTGAGGGTTATGCTAATGATTTTAGTTTGTATTAGACAAGAATCTATAAGATTACATTGGTGTACATATATTTACAGGAGATTTTTTTCCCCCTAATTAAAAAAAGTTTCCAGTGCCTTGAAGTAAAATAAGGCAGCATTGGCTCTGTCTTTGTAGGTTTTGCTTTCTAAGACATTTTCCTCAACAACTAAAATGAGATCTTATGTCCACCCTCTGTCAACCCTGTCCCTCCCCACACCCTCTGCCCCAGTGTTTTGGGAATAAGAGGATGGTATGAGAACTCTTCAACTCCCTTTGATACCAAATGATAAAATATGTACACAATGTAAAGTGGGGGAAAAATTATATAGTATATTACACATGACAATTGCCTAATGATTGGTCCTACAGTTGTCAGCAAGCTGCAAGGGTGAAGCAGAATTAGAGGATCTCAGGGCAAGAACTTAGGACCCCAAAGGCAAGTTGGATTTAATAAAAGCAACAACAGCAATAATGCCTAACATATAAGGCTCTCATTATTTGCCAGCATTATGTCACCTGATATTCAATATTCAACCCTGTATGGTAAATACTGACATTCTCTTGGAAAGGTTGCACAGTGCATCCAAGTGACACTCAGTGAATGGAAAAGCTGGGATTTGAACATAAGGCACCTGATTCTGAAGCTCAGGCTCTTACTCCACCACCCTCAATTCATTCCCACCACAGGGCTCAGAATGCCCCTCTGGAGGGGACCAGTGAGGCCTGTACTGAGCCAGGCTCCTCTGGCCATGGGCTTCCCCAGGCAAGAATACAGGAGCGGGTTGCCATTTCCTTCTCCAGGGGATCTTCTCCACCCAGAGTTCGAACCCGGGTCTCCAGTATTGCAGGTGGTCTCCTACACTGGCAGCAGATTCTTTACCGACTGAGCCACAGGGATGGCCAATTACCAGGCACCAAAGCCAGGGTCCTGAACCCTGGGCAATTCCTGCCCTGGGGTCTAGATATAGAAACAGTCATTTGGTTCGTTTCTGCCAAAAAAAAAAAAAAAATTATGTACTTAGTCTACACATAGAGCTGAAATGGTGGGGAGTGGAGCTCAGTGACAGAGCATTTCACTACAAATGGAGTTGGAGGTGAAAAAATTATGCTAATGAATTCTATTCAAAATCTTCACTTTGTGCATTTTAACAAAGATAAAAGGAACACTCTATTACCCAAGCAGGGGCTCCCCCTGCTGGAAATCTACTTTGAAACCCATACATTGTAATTGACTCCTTGAATTACCTCCTTGGGAATGGAATGAGAAAAGCACCCATAATTTAACCTTGCAAGACTGACATCTCTGTCTATGTGGGTAATGAAAGCCTTTCTGGTAGTTATGAAGCCGAGTTGCTGATTTAGTAAAGTGAATGTTCACTTGCTCTAAGATGAATAGGGTGAGTATAGAAAGATGCTATAAGTCTTTGGGAGGCACTCTTAGAGAATGGTTTTCTTGTTGTTAGTCTTAATTTGGCAGGCAATAAAGTTATCCTGGGATATACCTAATGGAAACCAAAGGAGCACAAAGAATAAAGGGAATGATTTTTCATTCAGTTAGGAAATGTGTCTTGGCTGCAGTCCATCGGAGATGGGGACTCACTGTATATTTCTCAGAGATTCAGGTTCTGATAAATAGTGTAGGAGCCTCAAGATGATTCGGTGCATCTCCAGCTCTTAAACCTACATGCCTGCGCGCTATGGATCAGTGGGTTGAAGATTTTACATTGTAAATCTGAGTGCAGTAATAAAGCTTGGGCACTTTAAAGTTTTGTTTTCGCTTTCTTCTTGGCTCCATTTGGAATTCCAAAAAGAAAAGGACCAATTTAAATTCCAGACAAGATCCACTTGAAATTCTAAACATGTGGAGTTAAATTTTGGAGTCCACTGATAGACTGTGAATGACAGCGTCTAAACGTCACTATCAATTATGTCAAGTCGATAAGTCAATCGATTGTGAACAGTCTTACAATTTCCAGCAGTCACTTGCATAGAAGTGTGCCTTATGTGAAAACTGCCAACTGTACAGAAAATGAGAATCCCCATACAGTACCCCAGAGAAACAAGCTAATATTTTCTCTGTACTAATACGGATGGAATTTATGTCACTTTTCCATCCTCCACACACACGCATCCCTAAAAATCAATCTTATTTATAAATGTAAATACCTTAATAAAATATAAAAAGCCTTAATAAAATGGAAGCAAAAATAATCCAACAAGGGGCTTCCCTGGTGGCTCAGTGGTGGAGAACGCACCTGCCACTGCAGGAGACATGGGTTCAATCCCGGGTCCGGGAAGACCCCACATGCAGGGGAGCAACTAAGCAAGTGTGCCACGACTAGGGGAGCCCTAATGCCCTGGAGCCCGCGCTCCACAATAAGAGAAGCCGCCGCCACGAGAAGCCCCTACACCACGACTAGAGAGTAGTCACACTCACGGCAACTGGAGAAAAGGCCTCGAAGCAACAAAGACCCCAACAGTCAAAAATAAATAAATAACCCATCAATGTCAGAAGAATGCCACTTTCCCAAAACCGGCCTTTATTTCATTTACAAAATGAATGAGTCAATATTAAGAAAACCATTGATAAGATTCACCAGAGTAACTGGTTAAAGGTATAACAAAATTAAGTCTTCTTGCTAAAGGTTGTGGAGAAGGACATGGCAACCCACTCCCATTCTTGAATGGAGAATCCCGTGGACAGAGGAGCCTGGTGGGAGGCTGTCCATGGAGTCGCACAGAGTCGGACACGACTGAAGCGACTTAGCAGCAGCAGCAGATAAAGATTGAAAACATTCGGTAATATGTAATGTAAATTCTTGGTTAAAATTCTTATTAAGCTGAGAATTAGAAATATGCACTTACCAAAATAAATTATGTTTAAGCAAGGTAACTATAAGCATTAGCATTTCATTAAATTCAGGGGGAAAAAAGTGAAACAAGGTTTACCATCCCAACTATTACTTGACATGTGCTGGAAGATCTAGAAAATCAATCAAATAATTTTAAAAATGAAGAACTGCAAATATGGAAAAGGGGGGAAAAAAAGCACATTACCTCTCTCTTTTTTTTTTCCTGTTTTTGCATTGCTGTGATTATCAATGTAAAAAGCCAAGATAATCAACTGGATAAATATGGAAAGCAGTAAGACAATTCAGCCAAAGAAACAATTATGAAACTGGCTGAGAAAAATCCATGTTTCCAACACACACACACAAGAGCTAACAATAAAACATCACAGAGTAAAAGAAATTCATAAAGGCCATAAAGCATGTGAATGCCTAGAAATAGAAAGCATAGGACCTATATAATGGAAACAAAAAAATGTTATGAAGGTGTAAACAAAGAACAGACTCATTAGAGTTTGTTCAGACTGGGAGCCTGCCTGAGACGACATCAATATCTCCCTGTTGACATTCATTTATACATTTAAATTTACTCTTTTGGAACTTCCCTGGCAGCCCAGTGGTTAAGACTCTGCTTTCCCAACGCAAGGGGACTGGGTTCAATCCCTGGTCAAGGAACTAGATCCCACATGCCACATCAAAGATCTTGCGTTTAGATAAATAAATAAATATAAAAAGTTAAATGACTTCCTTCAAAATAAATACTGAACTTTTGTTTTCGGAACAAAAGGGCTTTCTTGTAGACTAGATTGTAGCATCTTATAGAAAGACAGATTCTTCTGGCCAAGAATTATTAGAAAATCTGGTTTAGATTTTTCCTTCTGTTTGACAGCATCAAGAGATACCAAGGCCTCCAGGATTCAGGAGATCGCAGGTGTGAGACGAAACCCAATCCCCCCAATTTGGACCAGTCCAACATCTTCTGAATTCCTGCTGAAAGAATTTGCCAATTAATAAGCAACAGACCAAGAAACTGAAAAGCTGCCCTGAAACCACTTGCTGAGGGCAGGAAGGCTAACATCATTCTAGGAGCTCAAAGGGAGACAAAACTGGAGTTCAGGGTTGCTAAGACATGAAGGGTTCAAGGTCCTGGAGAGAAGACAATTGCAAAGAAGCCAGCCTCACCCCTCTCTGCACTCACCGTTTCCTAAACGATACCCTCCCTGAGTGCAAAGCACAAAGAATCTGTCAGGAGGGTAGTTTTGAATCAAATTTCCATGGCTACAAATTCTTAAGATTGCATTATTTCTCAGAAGAGCTCAAGAACGGAAAATAAATGTCATTAAAACAATCCTCTGGGAAAACTCAAGATTCTGAGTGAAGGACTATGTTAACTGTTCATCTCCAATATCCTGTTGTGCTTTAGACTGCTCAGAAGGAGTAAGAATCTCTTCCCTTTAAAAATATAGATCCAAAACCACAGGGAAAAAAAAAAAAAAGAGGTATCGCTTTCCAGAGAGAACAGACTGAATGAGAAAATTAGGAACAGCTACAGCAGACAGCTATCCCTTTTATTTTTTAGAAACGTTATTGAGATGTATTTCTCCTCCTATACAATTGACCCATTTTAAGTATACATTTCATTGGACATTAGTATATTCACATCTGTGAAAAGGAATGCAACCATTATCACAGTCCATTTTAGAACATTTCATCAACTTGAAAGGAAACATCACACGTGTTAGTTTTTACAACCCTACACCCTCACTCGCCTTTTCCCAGCTCTGAGGGCAATGGCACCCCACTCCAATACTCTTGCCTGGAAAATCCCATAGACGGAGGGCCCGATGGGCTGCAGTCCATGGGGTCGCTAAGAGTCGGACACGACTGAGCGACTTCACTTTCACTTTTCACTTCCATGCACTGGAGAAGGAAATGGCAACACACTCCAGTGTTCTTGCCTGGAGAATCCCAGGGACGGGGGAGCCTGGTGGGCTGCCGTCTATGGGGTCGCACAGAGTCAGACATGACTGAAGTGACTTAGCAGCAGCAGCAAACAAACCATAGGGGACTTTCTGTCTCTAAAGACTGTCCAGTTGGGAATTTCATGAAATTCAATCACATAAAATGCAGTCTTTTATGACTAGATTCTTTCATCTAGCATAAGATATCCTAGGTTCGTCCATGTTGTAGCACAGAGCAGTATCTCATTTCTTTTCATGGCCAAGTAGTATACCGGCACATGGATAGACAGCCTTTCGTTAATTCATTCATTGGTTGATGGACATTTGGGTTGTTTATGCTGCCATAAACATCCAAGGAACATACAAGTTCCTGCTCAGACATATTTGCTCATGTCTCTTGCATGAGTACCTAGAAGAGGAATTGCTGCTAGGATATGCTATGTTTAACCCTTTGAGGAACTATCAAGGTTCTCCAAAGTGGTTGTACCATTTCCATTCCCACCAGCAGCATATCAGGTTCCAATTTCTCCACCTCCTCATCACCCTGTGCTATTATCACACTTTTCAACGCAAGCTCACCAATGGGTGTGGACTAACAGCAGCGAACTGTGGTTGGATTTGCATTACCCTGATGACCCCCGATGCCAAACATTTTTTTCAGTTGCTTATTGGCCATTTATATATATGTGTTGTTCAATCACTAAGTCGTGTCCAACTGTTTGTGACCCCACCAAGCTCCTCTGTTTATAGCATTCTCCAGGCAAGAATACAGGAATGGGTTACCATTTCCTCCTCCAGGGGATCTTCCCGATCCAGGGACTGAACTCAGGTCAGCTGTATTGTAGGTAGACTCTTCACCATCTGAACCACCAAAAAGATCCCTTAATTGGATGGTTTGTCTTTTTATTATTGAGTGTAAGAGTTCTTATACTTGCTGGAAGCAGGAGAAGGAGATGACAGAGGATGAGATGGCTGGATGGCATCACCAACTCTATGGACATGAGTTTGAGTAGGCTCCAGGAGTTGGTGATGGACAGGGAAGCCTGGCGTGCTCCAGTCCATGAGGTGGCAAAGAGTCAGATATAACTGAGTGACTGAACTGAATTGACTGATAAGAGTTCCTTATATATATATTCTGAATACAAGTCAATTTCCAGATGAACAATTGCAAGTATTCTCACATTTAGAATAATCTCTAGCAGACAAGTTCCCAGATCAGAAGACTGGCTTGTGAGTGGAAGCTCTATCACAGCCACATACAAAGGAACGTGTAGCAAATACCTGTTTCTACTCAAGTGTTTTTATTCTAACATGCATCTGCATTTGGCAGTCCTCGTGAGGTATGTTTAGAAAATAAAGCTCACTGTCAGAGTTGGTGTAATTTTTTTGGAGACTACAGCTGGCCATAGCTAGTACATTTTTTTAAAATATGCATGTCCTTTTCTTGACAATATCCTTACCAGGAATTCAGCACTTGGATGTACTCTTAAAATGCACCAATACTCATGTGTAAGGATGTTCACTGATATATTTTGGGTAATAATAAAATCCAGGACACAATCAAACTGCTTATCGTTGAGGGGTTGGGAAATCAATGTCTGTGTAGCTCTGCAGTGAAATACTATGTGGATTCTGAAAGAATGAAACAGACCTCACTAAAAATAGAATAAAGTATATGTTTCTATAGAAAGATCTCCAATTTATATCCTTACTACAGGGAAAGAACAGCATGGTGTAGAATAATATGAGTACTTTGCTCCATTTTGTGGAAAACTTACAAATACTTGAATAGATATCTATGTGTGCATCCCCTTTTATCCTGGAGGAAATCATAAGCCATGTCTTCTAGTTACCTTTGGCAAGAGACTACAGGGGAAAAAAAAGGAGGAAAAGAGGCTTTCACATCTTATCTTTCCCTCTGGATAACTTTAGGATGTCATGATCCTAGACTTAATTTTTTAAAATGCAAAAAGGTTTATCTGGATGGAGAAAGAAATGGCAACCACTCCCACATTCTTGCCTGGAGAATTCAGTGGACAGACGAGCCTGGTGGGCTATAGTCCATAGGATCGCAAAGAGTCAGACACGACTGAGCAACCAACACCCTTATCTGGATGGTGAGATTTGGGCCATTTCTGGTTTTCTTCTTTGTTCTTAACTGTATTCATTTTAAATTTCTACTTAAATGTATAAAGAAAGCTTATGAAATGAAAGTGTGTATCTTGAGTGTTCGAGCTCATGAAGTGAAATTCCCAGTTTTCTCAGTCACCTCATGGCCATCTGTGCCAACTTATCCAATCTATCCAAGTCAAAGCAGAGTGTGCGGGTTACTATCAGAAACCTTGGAGGGGAGAAGGCCTTCCATTACAGATGTTCAAAGACATGGGAGCATGAGGTGCCTGAAGGTGGCCTCATTCGACATCCTTGCTACTCAGAGTGTGATCTGCGTCGGCGGCCCCGGCATCTCTCAGGCTCTAAGTTGGAAATACAGCACCTCAGTCTCCACTCAGATCTGATTTTACAGGACTACAGGACTCTCAGGAGATTCACTAGCAGGTTCAAGTCTAAAAGCCCTGGACGAGCTCAGAGCTTGTCACCCTGAGCTGAATGCTGCAGTCACTGGTGAGGTTCTTTAAGGCTATCCAGGCAAAATGGGTCCCACCACCAGCACAAGGAACCTGCATCTCTGGGTGAGCCCTGCACAGGCGATTCTAACATGTAGGTATTGATTACCCAGAACAGCCAACATCTTTCAATATACCTCTAACATGACTTTGGAGATAAGCACTCATTTATAGAGTGTTGTCTACCCGCTGGTCCCTAGGCTAAATGTTTTATACACACTGATCACCTCCTTTTAATCTCCACAATCCTGTAAGCTTGGAATCAACATCTTCATCTCACAGACGGGGAAACAGAATCTTAGAGTTTAAGGAACCTGTCCGGCTTCACATAGCTGGTTAAGGGGCAGAGGGCAGGTTCAAAGCCAAGGTCTCTAATTTATGTGTACCCTGAATATTCATTAGGAAGACTGATGCTGAAGCTGAAGCTCCAATACTTTGGCCACCTGATGCTAAGAGCTGACTATTGGAAAAGACCTTGATGCTGGAAAAGATTAAAGGCAAGAGGGGAAGGGGGTGGCAGAGGATGAGATGGTTGGATGGCATCATTGACTCAATGGACATGCATTTGAGCAAACTGGGAGATACTGAGGACAGGGAGGCCTGGCATGCTGCAGTCCATGGAGTCACAAAGAGTCAGATACAACTGAGCCGCTGAACAGCAACAACATTGTAACATAGTTAATTCTCTGCTGTGCCTCTCACTAAAACGTGACCTTGGAGATCAAGAAGTATGTCCATCAATACATGTGCTGGATAATGTTGAAGAATAGCCAGGTCATCATTAGCTCAAAGTATTGAGTACAAGAAAATGTGTGAGTGAGACACAGCTTGGGACTCTGGAGCTGACCGCACAGTGAGCCAGGCTCCCTGGGGACAGCGTGGGGAGAGCTGGTGCTGACTACCGTCTGACCTGAAAGTCTGGCCTCAGATCATCATCATGCAGATGACCCACTGACTATCCACCGGATCACACCTGCCCCCAAAAGGTTAGGGACCAGCGCTGCTCATGCCAACAGCTCTTACATTACGTGAGTGTGTGCAGTGCTCCAGACCCCATGTGGGTCATCGGACACCAGAACAGGAGAAAGATGGTTCAGCTAAATAACACTTGAGTCCCTCCAGCCCACTTATAGGGTCTGTTTAAGCCACAAGGGCTAGCCTCTCCAGCTAGCAGATGTTTGCACAGGCTTCTAGAAGGTGCAAGATGCCCCCGGGAGCCTGGACAAAGGTGACAATTCTGGTTCCTTAGCACCAAACTACAGCCCAAATCATCTACCCAACAGCAGCTTCACGACCCTCTTCCATCTGCTCCGACACACACCTCACACCCTCATCCACAAAACCCATGAGAGCTCAGTGAGTTACTCTGATGTTTATTTTAATGCATCTTAGTCCACACAGTTGGTATAAAATCAGAAAAAGCAAAGCAAAAAGAGGGAAATAACAAGGTCTGGAGTCTTGGCATCAGAAGGGCCCCGTATATACATCTATAGTTGGTGGCCAGTACGAGTCATTGCCAGACAGTCCTTGGAGGCAGAGGACAGTCTAGACTCCGCTGCATCCTGGGATCCCACTGTCCCAGGGGGTCTAGAAGCTTGTCCGGATGCTCGACCAGAAGGAAATGTGGGAGTGATAAAGGCGGTGCCTTGTTATGTATTATAGTAACAATAGCAGCCTAGCCAGGTACAAAAGCAGTTATAAACCATTTATATTATACAGAATTATTCAGGTCTCCATTCAACTTTATGTTGTAAAATTGTTAACTGAATTTCCAGTGAGGCGTTTAGATGATTAGTGATCGTAAGGAATGGTAAATACATAGCACCACTTCGTAGGTTTGTTGTCACCGATTTCTAACCTAGATGCGTGACCGGGACGCCTCGTCCTCTCCAGGGCAAGGATTCCAAAGCCACAAGCCACGACTCTCCGAGGGCTCCCATTCAGGGGTTTTGTTGAGTGCAGGTAAGGCTGCACACAGAGGCGTGGGCAGCGCGCGTCTGTGTGTCACACAGCGGGTCACCCACAGTTAAAGGCTTTGGGCCATTCAGGTTTCTACCCACACTTTGGTTTTCTAAATGAGGTGGAGTGGGAGGGAGGTAACTTCTTTCAGATGAAGGGGAAGGGGTGTGATGGGTTTACTTTCTTTCTGGGCAAAACAAACAAAGAAAAATGAAAAAAAAAAAAAAACAACTGAGCTTGATTATATGGTTAGGATGTCAAGTTCCTTAGCTACTTTAAGGTTCAACCCAAGGCTGATGGTCAACACGTAAAGCAAACAATACTATGTACATATATGTAAAAAGTGTTATAAATAGGTTTTATAAACCGTCGATATTATATACATCTTCAATCAACACTAACCACCCCCCACCCCCCGCACTGCTTTCTGTTTGGTTTGGTTTGAGTTTGGGTTTTTTGGCTAGCTTGTTTTTTTGTTTCTTTGTTTTCCTGGCTTCTGGTTTGCTTCCTCCCTCCCCACGTGAGCTCAGAGCCTCGCCGTCCCATCCCCAGGCCTCATTCACGCTTCCGCAAGATCACATAGACGACACCGCTGAGAAGTGCCAGGGGGAAGGCCACCCAGGCTAGGATGTAGGCGAAGCCATAGGAGTTGTCCGAGTTGAAATGCCATTCGGGTGCCGGACCGTGTAGATGGACGCTGCACTCATCACGCACAGACCTGGGAAGGAGAGGGACCAGATGGGAATGGGAAGGGTCACCACGGGGCAGGGGTCCTGCGCCACCCCCAACCCAGACTCCCCAGGACCCCGGGCACCTCCCCCAGCCACTCTGCTCTTCCCCCAAACTCCAGCTCACCTCATACTTGCACACACACACCACACACACACACCACACACTCACACCACACAGCCCACCCACACATGCATACCACACACACACAGACACACCACACACACACACACCCCACACCACACACACCACACACACACACCACACACACACCACACAGCCCACCCACACATGCATACCACACACACACAGACACACCACACACACACACACACCACACCACACACATACACACACCACACACTCACACCACACAGCCCACCCACACATGCATACCACACACACACAGACACACACCACACACACACACACCACACACACACACCCCACACCACACACACCACACACACACACATACACACACCACACACACACACACACAGACACCACACACACACCACACATACACAGACACACCACACAGACACCACACACATACACACACCACACACTCACACCACACAGCCCACCCACACATGCATACCACACACACACAGACACACACCACACACACACACACCACACACACACACCCCACACCACACACACCACACACACACACATACACACACCACACACACACACACACAGACACCACACACACACCACACATACACAGACACACCACACAGACACCACACACATACACACACCACACACTCACACCACACAGCCCACCCACACATGCATACCACACACACACAGACACACCACACACACACACACACCACACCACACACACCACACACACACCACACACTCACACCACACAGCCCACCCACACATGCATACCACACACACACAGACACACACCACACACACACACATACACACACCACACACACACGCACACACACACCACACACACACACACCACACACTACACACACACACAGACACCACACACACACACACACATACCACATACACACACACACACCACACACTACACACCACACACACACACACACACCACACACACACACAGACACACAACCACAGATACACACCACACACTCACACCACACAGCCCACCCACACACACACACCACACACATACACACACCACACACACACACACACCACACGCACACACCACACACACACCACACACACACAGACATACACACACAGACACACACCACACAAACACACACCCCACACACACACCAGGGCACCCTTCTCTTTCTTGGGGAGAAGGATGTAGGCTGCAGGGAGAGAAGGCAAGTCCATCTTAGGCAGGAATCTTGCCACCAGATGCAGAACTGCGAGGAGGAACGGAAGGTACAGGAACCAGCAAACAGTCTCTCTCTGTGTCCAGTCCACCTGACCCAGCTCACGGGCCCCTCAGCCTCTCTCCTGCCCGTCTCCCTTAACTGTCACCCATGGCCAGTCAACACGAAGGCACCAGTGAGAATTCTGGTGGCAAAAGAAGCCCATCCATCTCTTTAGAAGGATGGCTGGCTGTGGAGCCCCTGGAAGCTGTGAAGAGTTCCACAGATGGGAGGTAGCGGTCTCTGAAACCATGGAAACCACTCTATCATTATCTGAGTGGCACTCACGCCAAGCACAGGGCAGAAGGCTGTGCTGACCCCTGTAGCAGGATCAATACATCAGAGACAGAGCAACAACACCCGTGGGCACCGCTAGCCAGACAGAGGAACACATGGAGAGGAACGGGGTGGTGGGGAGGAACGCAGGAGGAAGGACACAGCCAAGAGAGGAGGCCGTCACGGACAAGCTTCCTGGTGCCGGGTCCCTTTCAGCTACCCGTGGTCCCCCAAGGTTGGTCTGCAGCCCAGATGAAGGTGAGAAGGTCTCAGATGGGCAGGCTGGTCAGCCCACTCCTGCTTCATTGACCATGCAGCCTCTGGGGTCAGAGGGACAAGAAAAACCTCCACCTGGGACCTCACGCAGCAGGCAAGTTCCAGTGTGACGGTCCCTGCCCATGAGGACGGTCAGAATCCCTGCGGGAGGGGTCCAGTGAGGTCAGCGCCCCAGCCCAAGCTGCACAAAGCCCACTCTGTCCCCTCCTGAACACAGAAGCTTTGACAGGCTCTGAGTGACTCTATTATGAGTCCAGCAAGCATGTGGGATGCCTGTGGGTCCAGGGCCCCCCAGGCCGGGCCACCTACATCTAACCTCACTGCTATTTGGGCTATTTCACTGGACACTGTGGCTCTGTCTGAACAAAGTGCAGAGGTGGGAATGTGTCACGTTCAGGGCCCCGATAAGACTGTTCTGCAAGTCCAAGAGAGGAGACTCCCACTGCATTGTACCCCCCTTGAGAGAGCCACACAGCTGACCCCCAGGGGGTCAGCTCCGGGACCTTCCACCTCCTGAAAGCCTGGGAGATGCGAAGACATCTGTGTCCATGGGGATGTCAAGGTGGTGAACTGTCATGGAGGGGAAGGGCAGTGTCGACCTGCTGGAAACACATTGTATTTGCCTCGAGGTCCATGGCTCACCTCAACAGTGTGCTAATTCATTGTCTGACCTACCTAATGAGGGCAGAGCTCTCGAAGGGGAGGCCTGACCAAGGGAGAGGGAGGTTTAAACAGAGCATCCAAAGGGTAGGACGGTGCCCACCCTCTTGGCAGGGCTTCTGGATGGGGCCCATGTCCACCCAGCATGGAGGAACGCCATGACACCTGTGCGGACCAGCTGGGCCCAGAATTCCCCAGCAAACAAAAAGCAGCAAAAGGAAAACACTCCATCTGTGACCTGGGGGACCAAGAGAAACAGGACGCACAAGCGCAGTGACTGAGTCGATGGCTTAATTATGTGACACCCACCCTGGGAGAATCTCAGAAGTAAAGGAATTTGTGCTTCGCTTCAAGAAGCCGTAAGCTTATACACTTACAAAGCCAACGAGAAGAGACACACTTGATAATTATTGTTGTCGGAAGACTGATGTTTTAGGGAATATATCATTACGAGGCTGTCTGCGTGCAAAGTAACGGACGTGCCCTGGAATACAGAGCAAGCAGTGCCATACAGGAATCCCGAAAAGTCAAACACTTCCCCCGGTAAGGACTGTGGCTCACATTCTCAGCCACCAGGAGGTGGTGATGCACTTAGGATGGTTCCCGTGGAATAGGTAAGCCACTGTCCCTCCTTCCACTCTCAGCCTCCGAGTGACCCCTGCAGCCTCACACATCACCCCCAAGCCTTATAAGATGCTCATCTTGGCCCGGCCAGGGCGACAGCTGGGATGAGTCACCCAGAACCAGCATTTCTAAACGTGGTCTCCGACTTAATTGACTTCGAACCACTCAGAACAGAAAGGGCACTGGGTTTTTATTCCTCCCGCAGGTTTTTATTCTAAATGCCCTTTTGTTGCTGTTCAGTAGCTAAGTTGTGTCCGACTCTTTGCGACCCCTTGGACTGTACTCTGCCAGGCACCCCGCCCCTGGGATTCTCCAGGCAAGAATACTGGAGTGGGCTGCCATTTCCTCCTCCAGGGGATCTTCCCAACCTAGAGATCAAATCCACGTCTCCTGCATTGGCAGGCGGATTCTCTATCATTGAGCCTCCTGGAAAGCCCTTTTTAAAAGGACCCCCTTTAAAAAAAAATGTGATTCTGATGCGCAGCTAAGATTGAGAAGTACCAAAGAGGATGATGGGGTGCCTCTCGAAACGTCTTCAGGAAACAGCCGAACTGAGAAATATGTAATCAAGAAAAGAAAGTTCTTACAGGTGAGACTCTCAGCTTATTATAAGTGGGGAAGGAATGATGCAGCGAGACAGGCAGCGCCAGGCAGAGGCGGCTCCCAGATCTGTAGTCGGCGGAAGAGCTCCACACAACCTTTCCCCTGCCTTCCCTGCGCGGTCACGTGCGTGCCTAGAGTCCACACAGCCAGGCCCTCCCGCTGCAACAGCCCCAGGGATGCTCAGCGGATTCTGGAGGCTTCCACCCAACAGGCTGCAGTGTTTGAAGAAGCGTCTGCCTTGCCCTGAGAGGACCTCGCCTGTGGTGGCCAACCTGCCTGTGGACCTTCTTCCTTCTTTCCTCCCTTCCTTACTCTGTTCTACTCTTCTTTTTGTTTGCTGCTTGGCGGTTTTTGCTTTTCTGATTTGGTCCTTGATATTTAGGGGTAATTTCTCAGCCTATCACCAGCCTTTATCACCAACAACCCTCCCCGAACTATCTCCCTAGTTTGCTGCTATTGTTGTTCAGTCACTCAGTCGTGTCCAATTCTTTGCGATCCCATGGACTGCGCAGGCCAGGCTCCTCTGTTCTTCACTGTCTCCTGGAGTTTGCTCAAATTCATGTCAACTGAGTTGGTGGTATCATCCCACCATCTCATTCTCTGCCACCCTCTTCTCCTTTTGCCTTCAGTCTTTCCCAGCATCAGGGTCTTTTCCAATGAGTTTGCTCTTTGTATCAGGTGGCCAAAGTATTGGGGCTTCAGCTTCAGCATCAGTCCTCCAATGAATATTCAGGGTTGACTTCCTTTAGGATTGACTGGTTTGGTCTCCTTGCAGTCCAAGGGACTCTCAAGAGTCTTCACCAGCATCATAGTTCAGGAGCATCAATTCTTTGGCACTCAGCCTTCTTTATGGTCCAACTCTCACATCCATACATGACTAGTGGAAAAGCCATAGCTTTGACTAGATCGACCTTTGTTGGCCAAGTGATGTCTTCACCTTTAAATATGCTGTCTAGGTTTGTCATAGCTTTCCTTCCAATGAGCAAGCATCCTTTAATGGCATGACTGTAGTCACTGTCCGCAATCTCCCTAGTTACTGGTTCCTTTAGATCATGAGATGAGAAACACACAAGAGCAGGGTTGTCAGATGCTAAAAGTCACGAAATCTCTAAGGGAAGTCCCCACTCTCTTAGATCCCAACTAGAGTGGAAAGATGCTTCAGCAAGTTCAAATGCAACATTCTAGAGAGCTGAGGTTTCTTAGACCAGCTCTCAGGTTCTTTTGCCTGGAGGGAACAAGCATGGAACACTCTTAGACGTATAGAGTACAACTGCTATTCTGGATCAACATTTCTAGTTCAGTAGCTTCCTATTCACAGATGGACTGCTAAGCTGACAAACCAGTAACCGAAAATGAAGTCTCATGAGAGATAAGAAGCTAGATCTGGAAGGGATAATGCAAGAACAAATCAAGGGCTTCTAAATTCAGAGGTTTTTGTGGCAGAGTACTGAATGGCTTGGACTGAGTTCGGAGAAGAATCCAAATGGTGAAACAAGTAGGAATAAGTAAATAAACCTTAGATTAGAAAAACTCAATGCCTAAGAGTGTTCGGGCTGCAAGGAAGTACTCATCTCTGGACTCTAGTTTTGACTGAAAATGACCTTGCTAAAAAGACATTGTTAGAGAATTTTAAGCTTAAATATCTCAGAGGAAAAAAGATAACATACTCCCTGCCTTGAGATGCCCCTTCAACAGTAATAAGTTCACTCCATCTGATGTTTTCAGTCTGACTACTCATCGTTCTGACAGACTCATTCATCACAGATGTTTGGGAACTTGGGGATCAAAAAGGATGTAGATGTGAACTCATCCTCCATGGTCAATCAGGTTCAATGAAAGATCACATAAAAAGCAGTTTCTGCCTTGGATCTTGTGTTCATTAAAAACTGGAGTGGATTCTGAATCTCTAAATATATTCATTCCATGTGGGATGGGACGGAGTGGGGACATCCCAGTGTCCTTGCATGAGCTGCACTTTCGTGTAGCCTCTCCTAGTCTCAGCTTATTTATCAGTAACATAACAAGAGTGTATAGAGCAAATATAAATATTTTATGAAACTTCTGCTTCCTAAGTCTTTGTCCCTTTTTCTTGAGGTCACAGTCATTGATACAAAGGAGATGATCACTTCTGATATCAAACAATAAATAGGGAGCCAAAAAAGAAATCCCAGAATACATGCTAGTTCTCTGTTACTTCTGGAAATGGGGTGACTGATGGTCTCTGCTCCTAACATCCCCAGAAATGATTTCTCACAGCAGAATTAGTACTTTAATAAGCTGGCAACACCTGAGAAGCTTTCAGTTCAGTTCAGTTCAGTCGCTCAGTTGTGTCCGACTCTTTGCGATCCCATGAATCGCAGTACACCAGGCCTTCCTGTCCATCACCAACTCCCGGAGTTCACCCAGACCCACGCCCATGGAGTCAGTGACACCATCCAGCCATCTCATCCTCGGTCATCCCCTTCTCCTCCTGTCCCGAATCCCTCCCAGCATCAGAGTCTTTTCCAATGAGTCAACTCTTCGCATGAGGTGGCCAAAGTACTGGAGCTTCAGCTTCAGCATCATTCCTTCCAAAGAAATCCCAAGACCGATCTCCTTCAGAATGGATTGGTTGGATCTCCTTGCTGTCCAAGGGACTCTCAAGAGTCTTCTCCAACACCACAGTTCAAAAGCATCAATTCTTCGGCACTCAGCCTTCTTTAAAGTACAACTCTCACACCCATACATGACTACTGGAAAAACCATAGCCTTGACTAGACAGACTTAGTCAGCAAAGTAATATCTCTGCTTTTGAATATGCCATCTAGGTTGGTTATAACTTTTCTACCAAGGAGTAAGTGTCTTTTAATTTCATGGCTGCAGTCACCATCTGCAGTGATTTTGGAGCCCAGAAAAATAAAGTCTGACACTGTTTCCACTGTTTCCCCATCTACTTCCCATGAAGTGATGAGACAGGATGCCATGATCTTCGTTTTCTGAATGTTGAGCTGTAAGCCAATGTTTTCACTCTCTTCTTTCACTTTCATCAAGAGGCTCTTTAGTTCCTCTTCACTCTCTGCCATAAGGGTGGTGTCATCTGCATATCTGAGGTTATTGATATTTCTCCCAGCAATCTTGATTCCAGCTTGTGTTTCTTCCAGTCCAGCATTTCTCATGATGTACTCTGCATATAAGTTCAATAAGCAGGGTGACAATATACAGCCTTGACGTACTCCTTTTCCTATTTGGAACCAGTCTGTTGTTCCATGTCCGGTTCTAACTGTTGCTTACTGACCTGCATACAGATTTCTCAAGAGGCAGGTCAGGTGGTCTGGTATTCCCATCTCTTTCAGAATTTTCCACAGTTTGTTGTGATCCACACAGTCAAAGGCTTTGGTATAGTCAATAAAGCAGAAATAGATGTTTTTCTGGAACTCTCTTGCTTTTTCCATGATCCAGCGGATGTTGGCAATTTGATCTCTGGTTCCTCTGCTTTTTCTAAAACCAGCTTGAACATCTAGAAGTTCACGGTTCACGTATTGTTTTGAAACCTGTACAATTAGCCAAGCTCTATTTGATTTTGAAATTCCAAACTGTGCACATTGACCTGCTGTATTTAGGGATTTGAGGAGAAACGGTTTTCTAGTTTACTTCCTTTTTCCAGGGAAAGGTAACTCTCTGTCTTCTAGAAAAGGGTCATTGACATCCAACTTCAGGCTGTGTCTTGTCATACAGCCCTGCATAAGCCATGAGATCTGCCTGCCCGTCCATCCATCCATCTAGGATATGTGGGCTGTTTTCAACCTCCAATGACTGCTTGTGATCCAGCAACTAAACAAGAGATGCTGCCCACTGCCCAATCAGGGGTCAGAATTGAGAATACTTCACAGTCCCCAGATGTACTCCAGCACATACGGGGTTTGTGGGTTATTAGCCTGGACTACAGAATCCACCACATCCACCTCCTATGTCTCTCTGGTGCCCTGAGGACTCAGTCAGCTGGTCATCGATGGACAGAAGGAGAAGAGGCAACAAAGCGAGACAAGGGCCAGTATCCAGAGACAAGAGCGGGAAGGCATCACGTCTAGGACTCTGCACACAGACCGTGTGAATAACCTGTGCGAAGGGGGTTGCTCAAGGCAGTTCAGGGAGGGGACAGAGCAGACCTTGGTGTCATGGCTCCATGTCTGGAACTGACCGTGCATTACATGTTACACAAAAGGAAGATGCCGGTAAACAAGAGCCCAGTGGACTCCAGGGGCTGGAGTAAAGGAGAGAAACATTTGGCAGGTGGCTCCACCACTGCTTAGAGAGGGAGACACATACCCTAGAGCAATCTGGGCAGTACATAGGGGCCATTACCACACTGGAGCAGGGGTGCTTCCCAGGGCACACAATGTGAGCTACAGAAATCCAGCCTGGAGACTGGCCTCTGCTCTATGGACACTCTCAACATTTACCTCTGAGGATGCATCCTGGACTGTAGCTCCGTCCCACGGTTAGGGACCCTCCTTCCAGACCCTCTAAATCCTATTCCCCATGCACCCCTTTCCATGGAGAGTTCCCAGATTCACACCCACACACACCCCTGTGCTGTATGAAATCCATCCGGGGGAGGGCTCACGCACGTCAGTCATTCTGGAGCCACGCCCACCTGACTGACCATCCTGCATGCAGTCTGGGGGCCCCAGCCCCCACGGGGACTTGGTCCTCTCCAACTTACCAGCGAGGATCTGGAAGACCCCAGTGATGTAGAACCGGCCGCCCTTGGTGAGGGTGAAGAGCTGGCAGAAGAACAGGAACAGAGACAAAACGCTGAAGATGATGACAGGATCATGGTGGCCTGGACAGACTGCAGCCATTCTAAGGGAGGAGACACGGGGTTAGGAAAAGGCGGCGCGGGCCAGCCAGAGGGGCGGGGCCCTGCCAAGGGGCGTGGCCTGGGCAGCAGAAAGCCACACCCACCCCCAGGCAAGAGCAGCAGCCCTCTTTTGAAGGAAACTCAGGCTATTCACTTTCCCACTCTTAAAAGTCATTCTTTATTTCATGCTTTCTTTTGGAGAAAAAAAAAAGAGGTATTAATACACGTTTAATTGTAGACATTTTAAGAAAAGGCTGTAAGAAAATACTCAGTCCCACTGCAAGGAGGTTAAAATCAAGTTAAAATATATTAAATTTCCTTCCAGTCTTTTAGCAAATGAGTTACTTACACAGATATGCGTATGTTCAAGGGGCTCTGAACCCTGCCCTCTGCCTCCTCTCTCTTTCTCTGTCCTCAGGGGGTTTGAAGGGCTTCTTGGAGCCCCTGGATTCTGAGAATAGTTCCAAACCACCGTTCAAAATGTCAGCATCCCCCAAGGAGTCAGAGAGATCCTGGGGATGGCTGGGACGAAGAAAATGACGTTGGAGCCAAGACTAATTTTGCAGAAAGTTGGAAGAAGATGCTGATGGGAAGAGCATGCTTTATTTAGCTATGAACCACTTGCTCAGCCCCACTGTGTCTGTTCCCAGCTCATCTCAGAGCAGTCAGAGCTCAGTCTGGTCATCAGATAAGAGCACAGATGACAATTCCTTATCTTAGCTGAACCACCAGCCTTAGATCAAATCTCCAAGTGTCCAACTGAAATTCAGGCAAGGAAGAGAACTCTGTAGTTCACCATCTACTACAAATAAATGTCAATTCCAGAAGGAACCAGCAAGAGGCAAAAACCTGGGTTTGGCATCAGAGACAGCAACCTGCAGGTTCCCCCTGGAGGCCTCCAGGGGCCTTGTCATCCTTCCTTCCTGCATCCCTCCTTCCAAGTGCCAAAGAATCCTGGGTGCTGCTCTAAACAAGGAAGATCAGATAAGAAGACCCAGGGTCTGCTCCGCCACAGTCAGGAACAGACTAATGTGCATTGGCTTAGAAAAATACATGCCTGTGCTTAGCACGGTAGAAAAAACCATGAAATCTGGATGGCTTATCATCAATACCTCACGAAGATGACCCTGGTTTGAGTTGCAAGTAGTTCATGGAAGAATTTTAAGGATGTTGATTAGGTCAACTGTGACTAGAGTTTCATGGAAGATTGGAAGAATCTTCTGGAAGCATTTAGAGTTGGAAGAAGCCTGTGGGATCAGCTAACGCAAGCCCTTTGTACTGAGACAGAGATTTCCGGAAATGTTCAACTGAGCCCCATTGGCATGGCCAAGGTTGGGAGGCCCTTGGTTCTAGTCTGGTGTTCTTTCTACCTTGATGGACCATATACTTTTTTTAATCTTTGCAATTTCTTTGTCAGCTAAGGTTAGAAAAGGATATTAAATGGGCTGTGAGCCATTCTGACTTCATTTTTATATCTCTCATTGAACCACTCCACCCAGTGTAGTTGGAGAAGGAAATGGCAACCGACTCCAGTATCCTTGCCTGGAGAATTCCATGGACAGAGAAGCCTGATGGGCTACAGTCCATGGGCTCGCAAAGAGTTGGCCATGACTGAGTGACCTTCACTCTAAGCGACTATCACTCACTCACTTTCTCACACCCATTGCAGCGGTTCTTCTGGAGGAGCAGTCTGCAACAAATCTACTGCCGCCATAATATTATCTTTTTAATATTTATTTTAACTTATTTATTTGGCTGCACTGGGATCTTCATTGCAGTATGTGGGATCTTCAGTTGCAGCATGTGGGATCTCGTTCTCTGTCCAAGGATCAAACCCAGGCATCCTGCATTGGGAGCATAGAGTCTTAGCCACTGGACCACCAGGGAAGACTCTACATTTTGAATAAAGCAATTATCCAGCAGTCTGGTAGGTGAAGCTGGAAACATAAAGAAATCTGAGCCACAAAAATAAATCTAGAACTAAGTATAGAACTAAAACAGAGATCATGGGAATGTCCTTCAAGGCACAACCTTAGAAGGAGCACGGCTGGTGCAGGCAACGTCTTAGATTTCTTTCTCCAATTCTGAGATCTTTTCCTTAGTCTCTACTCCACTCTCATTAATAACAGAAACTCCTGCCAGGCCTCACATTTAGAGAAAACTCAAAATCATACAAGTTAAAACTATATCATAGGAAAAGTCTCTTAAATTTAATAATGTCACTAAATTCTTCTCAAAACTTCTTTTACCAGGAACTTGAATTTTAATGCCAACCTCATTACAACTGAGTTAATTTTCCATAAGTTAGTTCTCTAATCAAACCAGAATTAAGGAATCAGGAAAGTTTTTATACAGCGGGCCTTGGCTAAAAATCTCCTGTTTTGAGCTCTGGGAATACAAAGTTGAAGAAGAAAGTTTTCAACCTGAAGCACAATAAATAACACACATACATGATGAAAGTAGGATAGATTCAACTATATTATCAGTCGCAGTAATGTAAATCATTATAAGATGTAGAATTCCATCCTGAATTATGTAATTCCTATCTAGAGTCTGATACAAGAGAGATACCTAAAACCAACAACAGTTAGAAGTTAAAACATTTTTTAAAAGAGGCACCAGGCAAATTAACAAAAAGATATAAATTATAATAGCATCAGACAACTGGAATTCACACTGAAAAGATGAAGATGGCCAAAGAGGGATATTTCACAGGAAAGTTCATGGTATTTCCAGCTTATCATAAAGAAACAAAAGTCAGAAACCTCTGTGCACAGTGTGACCTGGAAAAAATATAAAGCAACAAATGACTGAAGTATAAGATGAAACTGATACAGCTACAAGCACAGTGGGAGACTTCAGGATACCTCTCTCAGAATAGGTAAATCAAGTAGATCAAAAATATGATAAGATATACATTATTTCATGTCTCTATAGTGATGATGATAAAATTCTCAAACACACATGGGATAGTCTTACCAATTATGCAGTAGGCAACCACAAAAAAACCTCAATAAATCTCAAAAGAAAGACACAGGATGTAAATATAACTAAAGAAAAACAGAACGTAGAAATTCAAAACAAACCAGCCAAAATAAATTTGGAAATGTTAAAAGACTATTCCAGATAATCCCTTGGATGAAGAGATCAAGATGAGAAGTAAACCTTTCTTCAGCAAGGAATGCTACTCACAGTATGTGCCTTAAACCTACAGGCTGTGGCCCCAGCCAGGCTAGGCCATGTGCTCCATCAAAACAGGCCTGGGTACCCCCTGCTTAACTGGCTAACAAGAAGGACCAACTACCTCAGAGGACTGTGTAATGTTCAAATAAGAATGTTGATATAAAAGCTCTGTACAATACAAATAACCCCATTAAAAGGCTGAGCTCAGGGGGAGTAAATTAGTAGCTGTAGACTATGGTGGAGGGTGGGGAGGGGGTCCTTAGGGTATCTTTATCTGGGCCACACCAAGGAATAAGGTGGACAACTGTGTCCACATAAGCCATTATGGGGTGCCAACCAGAATGCCATTTGAGAGCAGAGCCCATTTCAATATAATTCTGATACCAGTTCTTATGAGAGCTTCAGCTCAGAGGTTGGCAAATTATCTGTGAAGGGTCAAACTGTAAACAGTTTAGCTTCTCAGGTCATATGGTTTCCATGGTGCTGAAGTTTGCCATCTTAGCACAAAATCAGCCTCATTCAAAATGTAAATGAGTGGGTGTGGCCTGTTCACCTTAACAAAATCTTATCTACACAATCAGGCAGTGGACCCAGCTGGATCTGCAGGCCATTGCTTGTCAGCCTCTGTTGCTGCTGTTCAGTTATTAAGTCATGTCCAACTTTGTGACCCCATGGACTGCAGCACGCCAAGCTTCCGTATTCTTCACTGTCTCCTGGAGCTTGCTCAAATTCATGTCCACTGAGTCAGTGATGCCATCCAACCATCTCACCCTCTGCCACCCTCTTCTCTTTCTGCCTTCAATCTTTCCCAGCATCAGGGTCTTTTCCAATGAGTCGGCTCTTTGCATCAGACACCAACCTCTACTATAGCAAATACATCCAATGTACAGAAAACAGTGATTAGAGTGGAGAGACCTGGATGCAGAGGAAAATGCTGTCCACTGCAGTCCTGTTTTAGACAAAGTCAAATTAATGTGAGGCCAACATGCCAGGAGGCGAATCTGAACTTCTACCTAAGCCCCAGGCCAGTGATACTCTTTTCTCTCAAATTGCAAGTTCAGGGTCATTGGCAGAGCCCATGACCAGCACCCACGGTCATTCTCCAGGCCTTGCTCAGTGCCCGGCAACTATTTGTGGAATGCCCAGTGACAGCGTTTTAACCTCCAACGTTGGTGCTGAGCCCAGGAATTAAAAACCCCGGAATTCCTTGCAGACCTGCTCTTCTGACAAGCCTGTCAGGTAATAGGGTTGCTGACAGCTTTCCGACGTGGGCTAGGCCGTGGCAGCCAGCAGAGACCTGCTCCCCCCCACCACAGAAGGGAAAGCTGGAGATGCCCAGTGACCAAAGGTCAGATTCCTACTGCCGCAGCAGCTAAGCTATGAAGGAAATACATCTGCCCCCTCAGCTGTATTCTTAGCCCAGGGCCAACGAGCCGGCGCGCTAAGGGCTCAGGGAGGCTGCAGCCCTCTTCAGTGCACCGGCCCCTCTGCGTCCTTCTGCCTCCCTTCCTACCCAGCCTAGAGGCACGCCCCAGCGCCTGCCCCCCCAGCCTCGAGTCCCACTCTGGCAATTCACAAGAGCTCTCTGACTCCATCAATAGTGAGGAAGGGCAGTGGCAATTGAGTCAGAGCATGAACTGGGGAGGCCAAGCCAGGAGGAAGGAGCCATTGGGGTGAATCACCACTGGGGGAGTGAGAGCCGCCCTTGTCCAGAATGCTGGGCCGTCTTTCAAAGCAGCTGACCCACCTGCTAACCTCCCTACCCGCTGCTGTTGTTTTGTCACTCAGTTGTGTCTGATTCTTGCAACCCCATGGACTGTAGCCCTCCAGGCTCCTCTGTCCATGGGATTGTCCAGGCGAGAATACTGGAGCCGGTTGCCATTTCCTTCTCCGGGGATCTGCCCGAGCCAGGGATCAAACCCACATCTCCTGCGTTGGCAGATGGATTCTTTACCACTGAACTAGCTGGCACCCTCCCCACTGACATCCCACAAATTGCCACTTTCCTTCCTTCTTGGGATGGATGTCATTCCAGAGGCTGCTGACTTGCGAGCAGCCTCCATCCTATCCAGGTGGACTTTGCTGTATGTTTGCTTTGCCCACTGGCAGGAGCCTGAGCAGGGACCAAGTGGTCCTTGCCCAGGGTTCCAGCTTCTTCCAGTCCCACCCAGCTGGGAGCTCTGAAATTGGGCCCACAAGGATGCAGCCAGAGGAGAAAGCCATATGCTGTCTTTCAGTCCACAGACCCTGGCCAGGAGAGCACAAGGATGAGGGAGACCATGGGGGAGGCTCTTTCAACTCTAATCCTGGGGGGCATTTCAAATCCAGCTAAACCTCTGGCTGACGATGAGTGAACTCATGTTCCAAGCACTCAGCTGCACCCGACACCATCACTTGGTTAACTGCCCTCCTGACCAAGAGGCTTCCTCATGGGCAGAGGAATTTGTTCCAGAGTCTAATTAATACATGTGGTTTGACACCAACAGTCTTATTCCCACTAGTCTTCAAACTGGAACAGGGAATATAATACAGTCATTGAGGTTCCGAGGTTACTGAAAATGTCCAGCTATTTCAAGCTTCCTCCATTCCCTGGTTGGAAAACTCTAGTAACAGGAGGGTCAGGTTAGGCTGTGTTTCTGAAAACACTGTTGTTGATTAAACAGAAAAATGGAGGGCTTCCCAGGTGGTGCAGTGGTAAAGAATCCACCAGCCAATGCAGGAGATGTGAGTTTGATCCTTGGGTCAGGAAGATCCCCTGAAGAAGGAAATGGCAACCTACTGCAGTATTATTGCCTGAGAAATACCAAGGACAGAGAAGCCTGGTGGGCTATAGTCCATGGGGTCACAAAGAATCACACACAACTGAGCCACCTAACACACACACACAAAAATAGAGGAAATGGCTTCCATGGTCAATATACTAACGTCCCTCCTTGGACACTGCAACGTACAGTAAGGTACTCAAGGTTCTGAAAAGTCTTACCATTAAAAAGGATAGCCTGAGTAGATTTTAAATAGTCTTTTACAAATTGATTGATCAGAGAACGCTTTGTGTTGGTGTTGTCAAGAACACTTGAACATGTGGAGTCTGGCCACAGACAGTGACTTCAGAAAGGAAGAGAGGAGAAAGATATTTCAATTGCCCAGGGGAGGTAGGGGATGGACAGAGGAGAAGGGGATGCCTGGTGGAGGGAGGGGTTCAGGATCTTTGGGTTTAAAAGGCATTCTCCATATGCAAACAATCAGAGGCCTTCTGTCGAAGCATCATGGAAATTAAGAGCCACCAGCCCACCAAGCTCAGTAAACCATGCACTCTCCTCTCTCCCCACACCTACTGAAGTTCTACCCAATTTCCAAGGCCCAGCTCAAAGGCAGTATCCACTCAAGATCCCCCCATGTCACAATTATATCCTGAATGGGAAGAGGACTCAGGATGCATGGGACGTGATGGGCAACCACCCCAGGTCTCGCCTCCACAGATACCCTATTAGGCCATGAGGACACTTGCCCCAGGTAACCAGCTTTTGAGAGGCAGACCCCGTGCAGAAAAGCAGGGACTCATGGTGCCAATCCACTGGGGTGCTGAGAAGTTCAAAGTGTTATTAGTCGCTCAGTCGTGTCCAACTCTTTGCGACCCCATGGACTATAGGCCACCAGGTTCCACTGTCCATGGGATTTCCCAGGCAAGAATACTGGAGTGGGTAGCCATTCCCTTCTCCAGAGCATCTTCTCGACCCAGGGATGTAACGTGGGTCTCTTGCATTGCAGGCAGATTCTCAACTGTCTGAGCCACCAGGGAAGCCCAAGAAGTTCAAAAGCATGTTTGAAATCTAAGGAGTTAAATGATCCTTCAGCCTTTCTTTAGGTTTGGCATCCACCGAGCCTAGTGGGGAGGAGAATGAATGGGGTGGCCACAGGAGAGAGAGCCCCTCTCTGGCATCTACCTGCCAGGCCAACCACAAGCCAGCAGCTGAGCGGCACCAGGAGGCCAATGCCTACAGTCCAGAGACAGCATGTTACACAGGCGGGGATGGGGGACAGAGAACTCTCACCAGCACCAGAAAGGGCACTGCAAGGAAGAAGCATCACCTGGAGAAGGGGAGACCCGGGAAGATAAAACCACAGCTTCCAGGGACACAACAGGGATTTAGACACTTTGAGGATGAGCTCCAAGCCTCCAGGCATGAATGAAGACAACCAGAAACCACTGAAAATTTAGGGGACTGACATGGCCTCAGCTGAATGATTTCTTTCTTTTTTTTTTAAGTTGCTTTATTTTTTTATTCGCTGTACCATACAGCATGTGGGATCTTAGTTCCCTAACCGAGGATCAAACCCATGCTCCCTGCCATGGGAGCTCAGAGGCCCAACCACTGAACCATGAGGGAAGTCCCACAGCTAAGATGTTCTTAATGACAGCATCCCACAGCAGTCCGCGCCCTCTACATCATGGGCCCTCCTCCCCAACCTTTCTGCCAGCTCCTTCCTGCCCTCATCAGCCACCAGATGTCACAAGACTCACGCTGGACCCCTTGCTCCTTCCACCTCTCCTCTCATCAATTCCCCTGCAGACATTAAATACCCTCCTGCGGACACCGATGACCCCAAAGCTGAATGTCCATGCCAGACGTCTACCCTGAGCCACAGATTCCTAAATCCAAGTGCTTTGCTGACACTGTACCTTCTCAATGTATCAGCCAGAATGCGTTTTCAAAACACAAATCAAATCACACCACCCTTCTGCTCCAGACCCTTCCGTATGTCCAGGCTGGCCTTTTCAGCATCAGAGCCTGTCCTCTCCTGCCTGCAGCCTTGCACTCAGTCATGCCGGCCCAGCACTGGTGGACACACCAGACTCCTCCCTGCCTAAGGACCTGGCCTTTTCCAGTACCTCCTGGAATGTTCCTCCTGTGGTTCTTCATACAGCTGGTCCCTCCCATCTTTTAAGCCTCCATCCAGTGACTCTGGCAGGAAGAGGCCTTCCGTGACCAGCTGCTTCCTCCCTAGTGGCGCCCTGCTATCCGTCGCTCTGGCCGTCTCCTGCAGAGCACTGTCCACTGCCCACAGTGACTCATTCATTGTCTTTCCTCCACCTCCCCGGAGTAACTGTGAGCTCCATCCACTGGAGCAGGGACTGGTATTTCTTGTTCAGCTCCATTGGCTCAGTTTCTGAAACAGTGCCCAGTACCTAGCACACGCTCATTCTAGTTAAAGAATGGATGAATGAACCACTCTGTTAGCTCTTTGAAATGAAAGGGAGTCTCTTGAAAGGTAGTGAGTCCCCTGTCACTGGTAGGATGAGCATATAATGGGTACATTGCAGAGGGGTCTGAAGTGAGTGACATGGGGCAGGGGGATGGGTCTGATGACCTCCCAAGCCCCTGCCAGCGTCAGAGTCTATGTGTGTGCTGATGAGCGCATACTCAGAAGGCTTCCTGCCAGGCATCCTTTTCTTGAGCACCAAAAGACAGCATCCACGCCCTCAAGCTGCCCCATGGCCAATCCCGGCTTCTGAACTACAAAGGATGCTTTCTTAACACTGATAAAATCCCGAGAAAGCAATTTACATTTTTTAAAAAGCAAAGACTGAGCATCCAGCACCATATGGTGAGACACAGGTCTGCGCAAGCCTCTGAATTTACTCCTAGGTGCTGGCATCTGATGAGAGACTCCAAGGGTTGAAACATCAGCATCAGGACGCCTCGTCCCACCCCGCACCTCCCTTGCCCGCCGGGACCTCCGCATCCCACAAGGGCGTGTAGAATCCAGAGCTATTGCTGGGGCAGAGCTTGTGGGTTAGCCCAGGGAGCCACAAAGATGCTAAATTGCAAAACGTGAGCCCCTAAGTGCAGAGGGCCTCCTATGTTCTTAAAATTGTTGACCAAAAGCTGAGCCACAGACGAGGAAATGGTCTGATGTCCTTGCCGAAATGGCAATGCCACCAAATGGATAAACAAGATAAACCTGGCGATCACAGGACTACAGTCCCAGGAGACACAGAGCGCTCAAGTCAAGGAGGGGCTCCTGAGACTGGGCAGACTTATTGTTTTCTGAGTTTCAATCCACAGGACTGGTCTAAGGCTGCCCACAACCTACTGCTGGCCATAAGGTCGCTACTGCTGGAAATAGAAAGGTGGGTTTCTACTTTGTAAGATTTCTGACATATTCTGCCTTATAAATGCACAGGATTGTTACTCCAGCTTGGAATAGAACAGCTGAGAAATGCATACAAGACAGAGCAGGTCTAAATTAAATCATGAAACTTAGAATCCCACCCACATGCCCCAGAGTCCTTCCTGGGATCTAGAAGACCCTGCAGGCTGGCTTGCTTCTCCATCCCCTGTGTTCTCCGTGCATCAGCTTTGCCAGGCTCCTTCTCGCCCCAGGGACCTTGTCCTCAGGAAGTCCCACTGTCTGGAATCTGCCCCCTGATGTCCCTGTGGCTGACTCCTTCCTGGTCATCCTCAAGAGATCATTTCTTCCCCACCTCAATCCCTCACCACACATCGCCCTGCTTTATTCTCCTCATCCTTCCTATCACTGCCTCCTGATGACCCACGTTCATTGACTGATCTGCCCTGTAAAATGGAAGTTCTCATCCACTGGCACCCTCAGTGTCTGCAGTGGAATCTTCTGCAAGACAGGTGTTCAGTGAATAGTCCTGCATGAAAGGACACAGGAGAGAAGGGAGGGGACCGGGGAGAAAGGAGAGAAGGGAGGAGAGGGGGCATCCTGAGGCAGGCAGTCCATGATCACTGAAGTGAGAGAAGGCTGAAAGGCCAAGATGAAGGGGAAGAGAGATGGGGTGAGGTTTCATAGGAGCAGATCATTCAGGTAGACGTATGGACCTTAGCAAAGATGTTCATCTAAAGATGGAGACCAAAATGACCTCTGAGAGGTTTTAAATTGAGAGTGATATGACAAGGTTTGTATTATTAAATATCATCCTGGATTCGATGTACAAAATGAGGGACAATGAAGAGAGAACGATCAATGAAGAGAAAGGAGTGAGGAGGCTGCTGCAGTGGCCCTGCTGCGATGTGGGTGGGATGACGAGTGACCAGTGGACCAGGACGATCCTGAGAAGGGAGGGGAGACACATCCAGACAGACTCTGAGTGTGAAGCTCACTGGACGGTGAGACAGCATCCATTAAAATGCTGGAAACTGTCAAAGGGGGAGACTGGGTGGAGGAGGACGAAGGCTGGCTGGTTTGGGGACACCTCTGAGACATCCCGGCAGAACTGTCCAGTGGGTGGCTGGCCAGGCTGGTCCGGAGGTCAGAAGAGAGGACTAGACTGGGAGGAAACAAGGATTCAAGAGACATCATGAAACAGTAAGAGCTATGAATGACTGGGGGAGTGGAGAGAAAGAGAAGGAAGTCGAAGGGCCATCCGATTGCCAACACAGGTCACTGTGCTGCTGAAGGGACCCAGGACATGGCAGAGATGGACTGTCTGCAGAATCCTAAAGTAATCGGGCTCCACTCTGAAACAGCACAGGATGCACCAGAGCTATTGTCAGAGTATGACCGAGTATGGACGGGGATGGTCACAGCCTTGAAGAGAAGCCAGGCTTACTGGGAGGTGCTTGCTATTAAATTTCTGTGAATCAAGAAGTCATGCTTCCCATGAAGTCAAATGATTCCATGCTCAGCCTCCCTTGACACTAGGTGTGGCTCTGTGACTGACTTCCAGGAAAAGACAAAAACAGAAGTGTGTGGTCTATCTGAAGAGGTTTCATTAAAAGGGAGGGGGACACATTCTTCTCCTACTTTCTCTATTCTGTGGCTTGAAGCAGAGATGAAATGGCTGGCACTGTAGCAGCTGTCTGCTCCATAAGGATTAGACAAAGAAATGAGGTAGAAAGTGCCTATGGCTCTGACAGTTTCTTGGAATTGCCATATCTGTTAGGCTGCCTATTTCCATACTTCTTTTGAAAGAGAGAGAAATAAACTATCTTATTTAAGTCACTATCATTTAAAGATATTTTGTTTTGTGGGGTCAATCTTAATCCCAACTAGTCGTCGTTGGTCTGATGTGTCCCTCCATTATCTTTCCCCTTGCTTTAGGTCAAGTCATTGCCTCGACAGGGAATTGCCTCCTCCTTGCCCGTGTTTATTTAAATCCTGCTCATCCTTTGGAGGATGGATCAAATCCCACCTCCCACAGGAGACCTGCCTTCCACTTCCTCCCCTGAACTCTGGCTCTGCCTACCTGCCCCCACTCCTTGGACATCTGGCCTATGCTGTCTTCATCCCCCCGCAGTGATGTCCTGACTCCTCACAGAGCTCAGGACTATCGGGGCCAAAGTCCAGAGTCTACAAGTTCTTGTATGCCCTGGGCCGAGGCATTCCAAACAAAGTCATGATAAATATTCCCTCACTGGCCTCTTTCACCTCTGCCTGCAGCCAGTATCAGGATAGAGCCAGGGATTTATATTCTAAAGGTATGTAAATGCATTTAGATAATGGAAAAACAGACAAAGTTGAGGGCATTTAGTAAGAAATCTAAAACCAACTCTAATACAAAGAGGGAGTTCAAGGAAAATCTGTCTCCATCCAACTATGTAACATAGATGTTTGGCTGCCATGCAGTCAATGTGGTAACAAGCACCATTCATATAAAAAAAGAAGAAGAAGAATGAAGCCCTGCAGAGGCGCAGGGCTCCAGCACCACTCACACAAAGACATGCCCCTTCAAAAAAAATAGCAAGTCATGTAAACCAACACATTTTCACATAACAAACTTGTTGACATATTCTTCACAAACAAGTATCAGTAAAAAATTACTTTCAATGACTTAAATAAAAGGTATGTTTGAAACATTCTAAGAGCAAATACAAACCAAAGTGACTGGTTTATGACTAACAGGGTTCATCTGTAAAGGCAGTCTAATTTTTTCTTAATTATGTATTTTTTTTCACCTCTTGTTTGGCACAGAAATGGTTAAACCCAATCCAAAAGGCTAAGGAGGCCCAGCAGCTTCAAATCCATCAGAGCTTAGGCTGTAACACAAGTTGACCCATCAGAAGATGAGAACAGAGATCTGACCACTGGGGAAGCTGAAATGGGAACATCTTACTTAGAAGTTCAAGTGCAAACAAACACAGCTTGTCCAGAGCTCTTCAAAAATGCCCTTCCTGGGAGAGATGAGAAGGCCCTTCCTGGGAGAGACGAGAAGGCATGTGTAGGGGAGAAGCAGGATCTTGGAACCTCCCGCCCCAGGAAAGCAACAAAGTGGATTTAGATAAAAAACCCTAGATGAAACACTCCAAGGTCATTGTCAGCAAATCCAAGAAGATGAGGTTGAACACAAAGAGCTAGCTGAGCGATGGGAAGTTCCCAACTGAAATGACACTGGTGCCTCTTTGGGAGCTGCTGCGAGGACGGTATAGCAGCCATTCCTAACCGACCACAGCCGATGCAGAAGGCAGGCCAGCAGCATACAAACATCACTGCCCTGCTTCAGGACAATTTAGATCCCTGCTCCTCTGCCGACTCATCCCTCTTGAAACCCAGCCGGGTTGGAACATGCCTGTCAAAACTGCCTCTTCCGGGCCTGTGAGTGTAGAATCCGCTGCCAACTCCACATGGCCACACATCACTTGGGGGAGGTGCGAGTGGGTACTCGGGGTCTCAGGGAAAGCCAGCCCTTGTGGGCGGAGTCACCACGCATGGCCACCAGGTGTCAGTAGGGAGCAGAGCACCTCCCATTCTCAGCCTTCGGGAACTTCAGCCAGACCTTGCCCAGAAGACACCGGATGCTGCGGCTTTGGGGCCAAGCAGTGCTCCAGCCACATGCTCAGACACTCCTGAGGGTTTGTTACTTGGCTACCAACTCACCAAGGGTGGTTTTAATTCAATATCCTTCACAGACTCAGAGAAGAGAATTAAGGACTGCTCCCTTCCACAAAGACTGGGGTCTCTCTTTTCTTGCCTCCAGGAAAGCAGACACATAAAACAGTGTTTTCTACTGCTTGGCTATCCTCCTCAAGTAGTTCTAGCAATTTCTCTTTATGCTGAGGTTAGAGATGTTTGGTTGGTGATGCTTCAGGGACAGTTTGGGTAACAGCCCAGAGAAGGAAAGTCCAACAGTGAAACTGGACTGTGCAAAGCCACAACCAATGGCCACTGCCCCGCCTGCCTTGTTCAGCTGCATCTGAAATGGTTTCTCTCACTGGCTATAGCATCTTCAACAGAAATATTTGATCAAGGGGCAGCTGCGGCCACATTGAAAGCTCATGTCCAGGCTGAGGACACATCCTTTGGAACATGAGACTGTGAAGAGCTTGGCCCACTGTGTCCTCAACACCAGGCACTGTGGCCCCTGCCAGAGCTCACGGTGCCACAGACACTTCCCAACCACCAATGCATCGTATTTATTACTGCCTCTCTACATTCACAGACCCCAGGGCCCTGCTGAGCCCTTCCTCCCTCTGGATACTGCAAGGATCTAAGCGTGTGCTTCCACTGCCAATTAATCCCTTTAACCTGAACCCAAGAAAGCCTGGTTTCCAACATCTCACAAGCAAAGATGCTGAGGACAGAGTAAAAACACCCCCAGGGTCGGCTTGGGGGCATGCAAACAGTGTCACTGCGCCAGCTTGCAACGAGGAATCACTCTACAGCTCTGATGGCTAAATGGGATCTCTGAGGCCCAAGACCCAGAGAGGAAGTCCTGTAACTGGAGCCCAAAAGGGGCCCATCGATCCCCCGGACAGCCCCTCCATCACTGCACCAGGAAGACCCAGGGCACTCCTGGACATTCCACCACCAAACCAAACTTGCTTATTGGATCAAAACTCCCAGCAGAATCTGCCTGAGATTTTGCATCATCATTGCTTATGCATCCACATTTTTTCACTCACTAAAAGAATTACACTAAGTGATGAGCAGGAACAGGAGGGCAGGTCTAGGTCTTCTCTCCAGGTAGAGAGAGTCCACAATTCCCTGAGATCTCAGCTTAGCCAGTGAAACTACCACCCTCTCCTTTCATCTTGGCTTCCCAGCCCCTGGCCACATCTCACCCCAGCCCAGCAACACCGATCTAGGTTTTGAGTCTTCCAAGAACAAGTGCTTCTAGGTCTGGAAGAGAGGCATGTCACAGACAGACCAGGACGCATTTGTGGAACAAAAAACCATCCTCACCATTTGCTGATGACGAGAAACAGTGCTGGACACTGCCCATCGAGGAGGTGCTACAGTTTTGCCAGAGGTCAGTCGCATGTCCATTGCCCACCATCCATTGCTAGAAAGAACCAGACGCAGTAAGTCAGAGGAGGCAGTGAGGAGTGACAGAGACGGGAAAGGGGAAGACCAAGGCAAGGCAAAGAGTAGCCTCATCGACTGTCCAACCAGAGCCCACGGTGCTAGAGAAAGGGGAGAGCTGGTTCTCTGGCCCAAACCTGTTTTTGAGGGGAGGGCCAGGGCTCTGCAAGTAAAAAGCACTTTGTAAGTGGAAAAGAACCTCACAAACATGAGTTGCTCTGTGCCAAGGTGTGTACGTCAGTAGAAGGAGCCATGGACTTAAGCCAGGACACCTGCATCCAAGCCGTCTCTCCTCCACTGATCTCCTGAGTGCCAGACCCCGTGCCACGGCCACTCTGAACTCATTTCCTTATTGGTAATTCCTGTCAACCTACAGTTAAGATGTTGGGAAGATGCTGGTAAGTGATGAATCAGCTCATCAGTCCCCAACATTATTTTTCAATCTTTGAACCAAGCAAGAACATCATACCTGGGACTTGTCATATATTAAGAAGTTAAGACCACAGTCACATGACTGCCCAAGTCTGGGCTCATCTTTAAGAAAATAAGCTTAAAACCTACTGAGCTGGATGTTTGCTGATTTTGTAATGCAAGTTATCCCAATGATCTGTTTGTACTGGAGGAGGCTTTTCTAAGAAGGTGCCCTGTCCACAGCACAAAACAGACCTGGGACTATGAACCATTAAGGAAAATCTAATTTTAACTTGCCAGTTTCAAGTCCTATAGGCCGTTTTTTGAACTAAGTCACCCATCTGATGGATGCCATTTGGAGAAAACACAGACCTTCCTAAATTCTCCACTTCCTTCCTCAAGGACAACCACCACCGCCCCGCCCCCCCACTCC
>SJXQ01011891.1:132551-227701 GCA_006408695.1 Aepyceros melampus
AAGCTTATCACATGAAAGGGGTAGGGAGGACCCTGGATCTGCACTCACATCCTTTGGCTTAAAGAGAGGCCTGTGTGCTGACCTAGCCCAGCGCTTGTTTGCTTCCTCCCCACCCCTGAATCCGCTCTGATTTTCTCAAAAACTACTGAAAAGGCGCGGATTGCCAGAAACTGCAAAAGGCCCGAGGATGTCTGAGACTCGCGATCTGCAAACTTGAGGGGGCGTGGCGGGAATCGTGGTCCGGAGGCCAAGCTCGGGGCGAGCTCCGGGCGCCCCAACCGCGCGCGCTGCCCGGCCGGACACTCACGCTGACGATGGTGGACACGAACAGCAGCACCAGCACGGCCACGTGCAGGACGATGATACCCAGCAGCAGGAGCGCATTCTGGCGGCGGGTTCTGCTCAGCGGAGTTTCCGTCTGGCCTGACAGGAGACACAGCCGAATTGGACGTGAGGTTGGGCGAACTGGCCCGAGCGGGCGAGCGAGGGAGGGAGGGAAGAAGGGAAGGGAGGAGGGAGGGGAGGAGGGAGGGTCCTGCGCTCGGAATGCCCGGGCCTGGCCCGCCGCCCGCCCACCACGCCCCGCGGCCGCCGAGAGAGGGCAGCAACCGACCATAGCATCCCTGCCCCGCAGCCCGCCGGGCCGAACATCTTTTGCTTTTGGAAGAAAACAAGCGGTATGAACGACGCACGTCGAAGTCTTCCCGGGAGGGGAGGTTTTTCCAGAGTGCCAAGCAGAGGCTCCAGCCCGCCTCCACCCACCCGGGCGCTCCGGGGGCAGCCCAGCTAGCGGAAGGAGGGCAAGAAAGGGAGAGCGAGCCCTCTCCCGGTGGAGTGGAGGTGGGGGTGAGGGGCAGGGGCCTAGGTCTCTGCGAAAGGCCCGGGGACACCAGCGGCGTGCCGGGAGGGAGAGCGCGCGGCGGACAGCCGGGTCCCCAGACTGCTCCGCGTTTCGTTAGGCTCCGAGTTTCCACCCAAGTTTGGCCCGCGCAGGGGAGCCGCCCTGACCCCACCACCGCTTGGCAAAGACACCCGCGGCCCCGGAGAGAAGGCGCAGAGCCGAGGGAAGAGGAAAGAATCGCCCGGGAGCATTGCTGGGGCCGGTGCCTCCTACCCTCCCCGGGCACTGGTCGGGCCAATGCGCTCAGGGCCCTGGCTGGAAGGCAGCAAGTGTCCGTGCGAAGGAGAGGCGGGGGTAACGGGGTGAGCCCCCCCCCGCCCCCAGAAATAAATGCAGCAGCACGGAGTCGGCAGGACCTCTTCTATCAGCCACGGTGTGGTCCTCACCCCACACCTCACATCCCGCGTCTGATCTGCGGGAGGATCCGCACGCTGCTAAGATGGAGCTGCGTTTAGGGAACTGCTGAAGGACAGAGTCTTGGGCTAGAAACAACGATTCAATACCTCAGTGTTAAAGTACTCAGTCGCAGGCCCCTCCGTCCTCTCCTTTAGCAACACTTTCAAAAAAAAAAAAAAAAAAAAACCCTGGAACGTGAGAAGAAATAAGCAGGGTTTTCTGACGTCTCCCAGAAGGTTTAAATTAAATCCAGTGACTCCTCACGCCGAGGAGGCGGGGGGACGTGGGGGGAGACAAGAGAAAGATGAACGGGGATGTAGCTAGAAACTGGGGATCCCAGGGGACCCTATACCCTGAAGATGTCCACCTCAGGGACTGCTTTGCCAGCGAGTCTCCGAGTAGGCGACTCTCCAGCGAGACGGAAAGTCCTCCGCCCCTGCCCCACATCCAGACATCAGCACCCGCGCCCCCCGGCGGTTCACAGACCCGCGGGTTCTCCATACCAGACCCTTACAAGCCCCGCATGAACGACGCCAGACAGGCGGTGTTCTGCCAGCGATCGGGGAACGCGCCAGCCCGAAGGCCCCTCGCTCCGCGCGTTCTGGCGCCGTCGATGGAAGATGCCCACATTCCTCCTCCGTCTCCTCCACTCTCCCGGCCAAAGCACTTACGGCCCAAAGGATAGCTGTCCCCGATCCTCAGAGATCCTCAGAGCTGCCTCGGGCACACACTCCGTGCGTGCGCTCAGCGGTGGCGTCCGCAAAGACAGCTGCGCTGCGGGGCTACGCGCGCCAAGCGAGGGGCAGGAGGGAGGCTCCCGGCGTTCCCCTTTAACGGGAACAACGCCCTGTCTGCGTCGCTGCAGCAGGGTGTGTCCCTGGGTCGGCGTGTGCAGGGGGGCGGGACTCGGGGAGGGGAGAGAGGGAGGGCAGGAGACAGCCTGGGCCCTACGCTGCGCCCCGGGAGAAAGTCGATGACGGCAAAACCGCTGGGACTTATCCTGGAAACTAGTAGACCGCTCAGCTTTCTCACCTCTGTTTCCCCTGGTTTCGCTGACTTTACTGAGACCAAGAGTTGACCGATATACTGGCCCCTCCGCCCCCTCCGCCCACGTGGGAAAGTCGACCGAGGTTGCCCCCGCGGGTGCCCAGCGCCGGGCTCTGGGACGCACGCATTCGGACCGCGCCCACGCGGAGGTCCAGCCTGGATGCCCCTCCCACGGACAGGGGGAGATGGCACTTAAGCGCAGGCAGACATCCCTCCCCTGGAGTCCTGATGCCCCTGGCCTGCCCCGGCGTCCTAGCGGGGCTCACCCGCACCGAGCCCGCCCGCGCGATCCCGTCTGCGCCCTAGCGGTGCGCCAGTTGCCTCGGACTCCCGGGACGGATCTAGCGGGCCTGCTTGGGGGAGAGTTGGAGGAGGAGGGGTAAAGGCTGCCCACTGCAGGACAGCGCGCCCGGGGTCGCTGGGCAAATCCAGACCACAACCGGCTACACTCCAGACGAGTTTGCTGGCTTGATGCCCGGCCTGGGCTGGCGTCCCCGGGCCACAGGGTGGGGAGTTGGCCGTTTGAGGTGGGGGAAGAGCAGCCAGGGAAATCAGCTGATTCATAGCCGGCTGAAGGCGGTCCGCCCAGCGTCACGGGGAGAGAGGATAGCCCTTCCGGGCGCAGGGTGGGTGCGCCCCATTAAGAGGGGAAGACGCTCTGGGAGCCCGCCTTGATGCAGGAACGCGGAGCGGGAAGGTGGGCGTTACAGGTCTGCCTGCCAACGCAGCGGGTCATACACAAGTCATCAGCACCTGCCAGCGCTCTGTGTCACAGAACATCAGCGCTCTGAATGACTCAAATACCCTCATCTACTTATTTTACTATCTGAAAGCAGTTGCCTGTGGCAGCTAGTTATACATTCTTCAAGCAAAGATAATTTGGAAAAATTCTTCAAACAATGCTATTTCAAAAATCCTTAGATAAAAAGACAAATCCTTGGGAAATTTTTGTTCACTGCCCAGTGATATGGCAGGTGGGTTAGCAGGACTCTGAGGTGGTCTGTAAGAGGCGGTGTTGTCCAGTGGTTAGGCATGGAGGCTCAAACAAACCTGATTAGCCTGCTTACTCAGGGCTGTGGATTCGGTCAGTTTGCTGAGGTACAGGTGCTTCAGTTTTCTCATCTGCAAACAGGACTGAGAATGCCCATTCTAAAGGGTTATGATGTTGATTAAAAGAGATAGTGTGTGAAATACTTAGCACAGTGTCTGGAACCAAATAAAGGATCAGTAGTACCCAGGAAATTGTTACTATTATTATTAATATTATTTCACATTTAATCCTCACGACAACCTTTTAAGGAAAGCCTGACCCCCTAAACTAAAATTGCTTATCAGCCCCCTCGATTGAAGGCATATTTGTAGGTAGGACTAACTAAACGAATGGACGTGATCATTTTCCTCCTGGGTCATATTCTAGGCTGAGTTTGCCCTGGGAATTATTGCCTGCCTTTGTGCCATCCAGACTTTTTATTTATTAAACCAACACTGACATGATCACCAGGTTCCCGGGATTGTTCTAAGCACTTTATACGTATTAGCATATCTACTCAGGGTTTTCTTCCTTTCTTGTCTTTTTTTTTTCCAGCTAAACTTCTGAATGCAATATAGACATCTAGAAAAGTGCACACATGGTAAGGTATAGCTCATTTCTTCCTTTCCTTTGCACCCAAGATTTTAGTCATTAACCAGGTCACACAATAGTCACGCTGCAGGACATCTGAACCCACCTGTCCCTGTCAATCAGTCACTTCACTGCCCCTCGCCTGCCTCCTGCCCACTCAGCCCCCAGCTGTAGAAGACAAATGCCGCCGCCTAGGGTGATGTCACCAGCTCAGCCACACCCAAATCCCGGCCAGGGCTCCGTTACAAGTAGAAGCCTCTCCCCAACCTGCTTACAATCCAAGGTCACCTGCCAGCTGTGTGCGTGGAGCTGTTTTCCATCAGGGCAGGCGTGTCTGGTCCCCTTCCTCCCTTCAACTCTGGATGTGCCAGGGTTTCTAGGTGCTCCCAAAGGAACCTTCTGGCCTCCCCAGCCAGAGTGTATATCCAGCTCTTAACCAAGGATTTTAGAAACCCTAGGATTCTCTGGTTATTTCCAATACACACGCGCCATCTCCCCTGCGACCTTTCCATTTGTGGTTTGCAGGGCGTAGGGCTGGGCAGCAAGCACTCTGTAAATCATGAGCACACACCATCCAGAGGCACAGTGTGCCAAGACAACTCACCGGGCCAAACAGGGTCACCCCTTCCTCCACACAGCTCTCTTCACACTCAGACGCGTGTCAGGCAGGCCCCTCCCAGGACAGGGCAGCCGAGACACCAGCAGCTGGCAGGTCTAGTCCTGCTGCTTCCCACCAGGATCACCGGAATGCGCCCTGGTGGTGCTCCCCAGTAACTGAAGCCAGACCAGGCGTCCATCCAGTTTATTCAGGGGCTGGTCCAATGCTGGGATATGTCATGGTGGCCTGAGAGCGTCTCAGCCTCTACTGTTTAAAGAGACAGCACCCAGCTTTGTGTCCTCACCAGAACACAGTGATCCCAAGAGGCCCTTGGAGCGTGGGGAGCCTGGACTGGAGGGAGAGGAGCTTCAGGTGTGCCTGAAACCTGGGATGCCGAGGCTATTCTCACCGCCAGTGCCAGCCTGTGTCAGAGCAAAGAGATCACCCAGTCCTCAGTGCCCCCTCCCACCCCCAGTGAAGTCTGCGAAGACGAAACATAGGGTTGGCCAAAAGGTTCATTCAGGTTTTTCTTTTCAGCGTATACAAAAGCTCAAACAGACTTTGAGGCCAATGCAGTACACTATGTGTATAATGTGTGTGCAGGTAGGTTTCATCCTTTATCAACGACATCATTTTAAGGCACTCAAACATTGCACAGGTCGTCTCTTCACAGGATCTCAGCAGGGAACCAAATCAGGATCCCCGTCCCAGCCCCCGGCCACAAAGGGCCCCCACCACCTGCCATGACTATCTAGACCTCTCTCTGCCCTGTCACACAGGCAGGCATTGAAACACAGCTCCTGGAAATGGGTTCCTACAGCTCTGTCTTCCATGGGCTTTTAATTGAGTCAGGATTAAATGTTGACCTTCAGGAGATAATTCAAATAAACAAGGCTCTGTTGAGAACATTCTAACCTGTTGGGCAGGCAGGTTGGAAGAATGATGGAAAAGCTATGGAGAGCCACGCAAAGGAAAGGAGGGTGCTTCTCAGACTCTTTGAAGCTTGGACCCCTTCAAACTTTCAGAAAACATTCTCCAAGGAGTGGGAGAACTGGGAGACTGGGGTTGACACTATGTTTAAGATAGATAACTAATGAGAACCTACTGTAGAGCACAGGGAATTGTCCTCAATGCCCTGTGGTGACCTAAATGGGAAGGAAATAAAAAAATGAGGGTATATATGTATACATATAGTTGATTTACTTCATTGTACAGCAGAAACTTACACACCATTGAAATACAACTGTACTCCAATAAAAATTAATTAAAAAAAAATAAAGAAAATGTCCTTCATCTCTACCAAGTTCTCTAGGTGGAAGCTTCCGGGCAAGGGGGCTTGGTTTCAGTGAATGAGTTTCCTGAAATTTGGGCAGTTTATCTCCTTCTTCTGTGAAGGGTCCCCCGTCTGGAGCACCCATGCATGCAAGGAGGTCCCTGACACTTTGTGTTCTGTTCTGCTGGACTCCACAGTCAGGAGGGAGTTCCACCCCCAGGCAGCATCTCCCCAGTCACAGGGAAACAATTTAGCCTGTTTTCATATCTCGGATTTCAACTTTGGCTGCTTCTCAGAATCAGTCCTTGATTGGGAACGTCCTTGCCCAGACCCAGAACCACACATGGACGTGGTGGTCTGGGAGGGGGCTCAGGTGTAGGTCATTTCTAATATTCACCAGGATGTTCCAGCATCCAGTCAGATCGTCACATGGCATCAGTTCAGTTCAGTTGCTCAGTCATGTCCCATGGACTGCAGCACGCCAGGCTTCCCTGTCCTTCACCATCTCCCGGAGTTTGCTCAAACTCGCGTCCATAGAATCAATGATGCCATCTAACCATCTCATCCTCTGTAGCCCCTTCTCCTCCTGCCCCCAATCTTTCCCAGCATCAGGGTCTTTTCCAATGAGTTGGTTCTTTGCATCATATGGTGTCAGGTGGCCCCAAATCGAGGCAAGCCCAGTGCAGGCTGCAGTATTACACAGCTGTGGTCAGAGTCTGGGCAGGCATAGCAGGGGCTGGTATATATACCTGATGTGTGTGTATGTGTGTGTGTGTGAGAGAGAGAGAGACAGAGACAGAGAGGAGTTTCCCACAGTCCTCTACTGACATGGTGGTGATGGGGACCAATGAGCATGGTGTCCCAGCAAACCCCCCGACCCAGACACCCCGCCTTTCTGGATGCCCCCAGGATCTGATTTTGAAGACTGCACTGCAGAGGCTGCTGCCACTCAGGCCAGGACTCAGCCTGGAGATTCCTGCTCCAGGGCTTAAGAATTCAGAGGAAGGAGATTGGGGCAAGATGGGGTGTGGGGGAAATCAAGGCACAGTAAGACATGGAGTGACTTTCTCAAGATGCCCCACGAAGAAACGGCAGAGGACAGATTCAATCCAGGCACCTGGCTGTAGAGTCCACTCTTGGTACCCACTGCTTTTTGGAGCCTCTTATTGGTGTCTGGGGGCCTTCCTGGTGGCTCAGACAGTAAAGAATCTGCCTGCAACACAGGAGACCTGGGTGTGACCCCTAGGTTGGGAAGATCCCCTGGAGAAGGGAATGACAACCGACTCCAGGATTCCCATGGAGAATCTTATGGACAGAGGAGCCTGGTGGGCTACAGTCTATGCAGTCACAAAAAAATAAAGAAGTCGGACACCACTGAGTGACAAACACACATAGCTGTCTGGATTAACAGTACATCTAAAGCTTTTTCATGGTGCTTCCATAGATGTCATGTGATCTAATTCCCTTTTTTTCACCAAAGATACTGACACGTTTTATCTGTTTATGTGTGCCAGTTTATTTTCTCATTAAAAAAAAAAAGGTAAGAGAACATCCTACAACCTCTACCCATTGCCCCATCCTGTGCGGCCCTTATTCCCAGTGCGCTGACTCACCCTGCCTCCGAGCTGTCAGCGTCACTCACCTGTGCAGCCAGCACAAGGTGGACCCAGCGCACGGCTGGTAGGTTGATTTCATGAGCCATCACTGCTCTCTACAGGGAGGAGAATCAGAGCAGATGCATGGAAGTGAGAGGCAACTCTTGTCTTCTGCACTTAAGTAAGTAAGTAAGTAAAGTCACTCAGTCGTGTCCGACTTTTTGTGACCCCATGGACTGCAGCCCACCAGGCTCCTCAGTCCATGAGATTCTCCAAGCAAGAATACTGGAGTGGGTTGCCGTTTCCTTCTCCACTTAGAGCAGCCAAAATGCCATTTTGTATAGTATCTTATTTGAAGGGAATCAGGGCTATTTTCCGGCTGGAAACTGAGGCTTGGAAAATTGAGGGTCTTTCCTCCGTGAACCAGCGAGTACCTTCTGGGACTTGCAACCAGCTCCTCTGGTTTCCAAACCTGTGATGTTTTTCCATTATGCAGAATTCCCCAAGGGAAAAACAGAGATGAGTCTCAACTGGGCATCTGTCCAGGGGATGAATGTCATTGGCACATCGGCCCCACCAAGCACTCAGTCAATATCTGGGGAGCGTTTACTCCAGCAGGGTGGCCTTTCCTGTTTCCTTACAGCCAGCAGCCTGTGTGGGCGTTTCTGGCGGAGCTCAGACACAGCTGGTCTGGAAGGGCCTCGGAAGGCTGGTTACTGCCCCATTCAGACCCATTTAGACTCTCTGAGAAGTTTGTTATTAAGAGAGTGAGCTGAAGAGGGGGATGAAGGAAGAGAGGAAGGGAAGAGAGAGAGAAGAGGAGGGGAGGGGAAAGAGGAGGAATGAAGCCAGTGTTGACTTCTGTGTGCAGATTCTGTTATAGCTGGACGTGTCTGAAGTTATGTCATCTCCAATCCCCTAGAAGATATTCTCAATGAGCAATGAAGACACAGGTAAAAAGCAACCTATGACACACAAACTCAGGCTGGCACAGGGCCATTTCCTCAGTTACACAAATTGACAGTTTATCATAGGATACATCGCATCTTTAGCTGCCCTAATTATGGGAGAGAGAAAGCACAGAACGGTCGTGTGGAGCCATTGGCACAATATGAAGCACAAAGACTCTTTGTTCCCAAACACATTGTTGCTGAGAAAGGCCGAATTCCATAGATACAAGCGGAGGGGCAAGGCGGTCTTCTCTGGCATCTCATGAGCAGGCAAGAGCGGGGATTCCGAAGCAACCCAAGAAAGAGGGTCCCATGTGGATTTGCACTTAGGACTGAGAACTCTGAAACTTTTCTAAAAACTCTTACTCCTAAGGAACATTTTTCTTCTCCTGGTGGAGAGAGGCTCCCTTGGATGGAGGAGGTGACAGTCTTGAGGTGAGGGGATTGGAGAGGCATGGATGGGCTTTTCAAGTCCCGCAGGCCAGGCAAGAAAGGCCAAGAAGGCAGCCTGGGCTGGCTGGCAGAGGCCGGTTGTTTTTGAGGGAGGTGGACAGGAAGGTCCACTCGAAGCCAAGGGAATGCTTGATTCAGGCAGGTGGGACCACACCAGGCAGCAAAGCATTCATTCCCAGCAACGCAAAACAAAACAACGGGTACACACAAAGCATCTCAGCAAGGGACCTGGGGGAGCGTTCCCCAAACTGCCTCATTGTCCCCACGATGCTTCCTTTTGTTCCATGAGCACTTCTGAGCTGGAGGAGCTGCCCTTCAACTGAACTTGAGAACAGATGTTTTCTTCCTCGTGACCCCTTGAACCACTTAACCAGTGGGAAACCTCAGCGAAAGCCTAGGAAGTTCACAGATCAAGGTCAAAACCTTCAGAGAGGTTCAAGGCGAGACTGGGCAAAGCGTCAAGTGTTTTTGCTCTTCATTGTTTAAGACTAGGAAATACCTCTCCAGGGGACTTCAGTGACGAATCCCAGACTCGTGCAGCAATTACCTTACAGTTTTGATCCAGAAAGGAAAATTCTAGAAATATGGATACACAAAAACAAAAAGAAGCAGCTATTTGTTGCAGCACTTTTATAATGAAGGAAAATGAACATGCTATATCTCAAACAATAGGGGATACAGGTTGGTACAGTCATAAGATGAAATGCTGTGAAGATATTAAAAATAATGTTGAGGAAGATAATTAATGAAATGAAGAAAAGTCAACATCATGTGGTTGGGGAGGGAATTACAAAATGCAATCCCTATAACTGATCAGGCACTCCCCAGACGCTGTGATAAAAGCTCGACTTTAATATCTACAACAATCCCAGAAGGGGTGGACCACTGTGACCCCTTCAGCCCCCAGAGGTTACCACAATGCCCAGGGGCACAGAGTTGGCAGGTGATGCAGCCCAAACGTAAACTTGGACCATAAGCCACTACTCCCCATAAATGTGCCTCTGGAGACTCAGCCCAGTTTTCACAGTGATGAAAATGAAACTGTTGGACTTCCCTGTTGGTCCAGTGGTTAAGAATCTGCCTGCCAGTGCCAGGGACATGGGTTCGATCCCTGGTCCAGGAAAATCCTACATGCCAAGGAGTAACTAAATCCACAAGTACTGAGCCCACCACAACTATGAGGCCACTCTATCCATGGGATTCTCCAGGCAAGGATACCGGAGTGGGTTGCCATGCCCTTCTCCAGGGGATCTTCCCCATCCAGGAACCAAACCTGCTTCTCTTACCTCTCCTGCATTGCCAGGTGGGTTCTTTACCACTAGCACCACCTGGGAAGCCTGAGGATCATTATAAACCTCAGCAAAAGCAAGGTCAGACATGGTTCAGATGAAAAGTGTGGTCCATTCAACCACGAGGATTAAATGACTCCCTTGTCTTATTGTCTTTTTCTTTTTAAAGATTTCTTTATGTGTACCTTTTTTTAAAGTCTTTATTGAATTTATTACAATATTGCTTCTGTTTTTTTATGTTTTGGTTTTTTGGCCACGAGGCATATGAGATCTTAGCTCCTCGACCAGGGATCAAACCTGTACCCCCTGCATTGGAAGGTGAAGGCTTAACCTCTGGACCATCAGGGAAGCCCCTCCTCTTGTCTGACTATCTTATATCTCCCAATCTCTCTCTATCCCTCTTTTGCTCTCTCTCCCTCATCACTGTCATAGCTCATCCATCCTTTATGCTGTACAACCATAATGAAATCAAAACACATTAAAATCTGAATTTCACTACCTTCTAAGCTTGTCAATCCTTGGAGACCTCAGGACTCTTGAATTTTCCTCCCCGGCGAGGTCCTTTCCAGAACCTCCCCCAAAGGATGCCCCACACAACATACTCACTCCACTTATCATCTTGGATCCTTGAACCTACAACTGTGTCTTGGGAGACCCTAGAAGGGGACTAGGTGATGAAGCCTTTCCTAGATGTATCAGAGCACTGAATGCTTGTTCTCAGATTGTCTCCAAGGATTTGATTCCCTGGAACTCACCACTGGAAACACTGGGCTACATGACCCTTCTGGGCCCTGACATTCTAGCCTAAATCAATGGAGACAAATAGAAGAGCTGGTTCCAGGCATTTCAGGAAATGAAGAGGCAGGTGTGGAGGCAGGCGGCATCGGCCAAGGCCTCCCCACCCCCAGCAGGGAAGAGGAAATGTTCACAGGGGCTGTGATCCCCAGTAAGGAATCGGGAGGATGTGGTCTGAGGCCATCAAGGACACGTGGTTCCCAGTGACCACTCAGGCTTTCCCCTGTCAGGTGGTCTTTCTCCTCTCAGGGGGCCCACTGAGTCTTAGCTCAGGGCGTGGCCTCATCGTGGACTTTGGAAGAACACCCAGACCCCAGTTACAGGGTTATAGGAATGATCCAAAGGTGGCCTCTGGGTGGTTTACATCTTCACTGCAGGCTGAGACCCATTCCTTAAAAGCTCCCTGGCTTCTAACTCCAATGCTTACACATCCAATTATTTAAAAATAGCCTAGAAGTTTTAGCCACTTAGAACTTGGCTGCTTTGCAAGCCCCATGAGACCTCACCCCATGACTCCAAGCCATTGATGAGAAAGAGTCTGTGGTTGTAAGACCCTCGCAAACCGCTACGGTCCTTCGGTCCTCTGACCCAGAGATGTCCCACTGGGTAGCATCTCTGGACACACACAAGCCCTCACTCCTGGCCCCCCTCCTAAGGACTCCCTCTTTCCCTCCTCCCTTTCTGGATGGTGGTCCCTGTGTATGTCTCTAGCTGTGATGAACTGACTTTGTCTCTCACGCGACCCTGTTCAAGATCCTCTGATGAAGCTTGCTGTGTGTTGCAGACTCTTGCAGCCATGTCTTTTCTCCTAGGTCAGCTCCGGGACCCCCGACACACCTCCACACACAGAGACCAGTGACACAGAGGAATGTTGAGCCAGTGCACGGAAGCCCAGCGATGCCCCAGGGATGCAGGCTGCAGAGGAGGGCAGGAACTCCTCCAGAGAAACATCCTGATCACACTGTTACTCAGATCACCCCAGTTTCCTCAAATAACCCCCTCCAAAGAGAGTCTTCCAGAGAATCCAGGATGAGAGTAGTTGGCGAGAGTTGTCAGGGATGGGCCCCCAACTGGAAGAACTTCTGAGAAAGAAGCTCCACTCCAGCAAGCTGAGGAAGATGACCACTGAGGGGCTGGATACCTGGACCCTGTGGCTACGGAGCTAGAGAAAATAGGAACCTGGTCCACCCGCCTGTGGACAAGCCCGGTGGCACCAGAGCCCCACACTCAGACAGCGCACCAGCAGGTATGCGTCCACCCACGTGACTGGTGGAGCCACTTTCCTTTTTCTTTTTCCTGTGAATGTGAGGTTTATTTTAAAAAGGCAATAAGACTTTTTCTGTAAGTTCAAGTTTTTCTATCCTTTTTTTCTTTTTTTTTTTAAATTGAATTATAGTTGATTTACAATGTTGTATTAGTTTCACATGTGTGGCAAAGGGATTCAGTTATGCATGTGTGTGTACATTCTTTTTCAAATTCTTTTCCTCTATAGATTATTAAAAAATATTGAGTAGAGTTCCCTGTGCTATACAGTAGGTCCTTGTTGATTATTTATTTTATAAATAGTAGTGTATCTGTTAATCCCACACTCCTAATTTATCCTTCCTCCCTGCTATTTCCCTTCAGTAACCATAACTTTGTTTTCTCTTCTATATCTGTGAGTGTATTTCTGCTATAAATAAGTTCATTTGTATCTTTATTTTTAGATTCATATATAAGCAGTATCCATGATATTTGTCTGACTTACTTCACTTAGTGTGATAATATCTAGGTCCATCCATATTGCCACAAATGGCATTATTTCATTCTTTTTTATGGCTGAGTAATATTTCATTGTATATATATGACATATATATATAACATCTTTATTACCCATTTCTCTGTCAATGGACACTTAGGTTGCTTCCATGTCTTGGCTGTTGTGAATAGTGCTGCTATGAACTTTGGGGTGCATGTATCTTTTCAAACTAGGGTTTTCTCCAGAGATATGCCTGATAGAGCCATTTTTCACCCAATAATTTTAACGGCTGGTTCTTACCCCCTCCTCCTTGTACACAATGTTATGTGTGAATACCTGGGTGGAGCTGAAACCAGTTGGTGTTGTTTTAACAACCACACAAAGGATGAAGACTAAGTTCCCAGTCTATGCCAGTGGCTGCTTCTATAAAGGAAACAAAAGCTATACAGTTCCTCTAACTAAGGTCACTGGACTTTACTGGCTTCTTCCATGATGACAGAGTAAATAGATGACTGAGCATTTTTGGCATCCACAGTCAGAACCAGCCTCTGAGAGCAGTGTATTTTGAGCATCTTAACCTCAACTATGTGAAAAGAAGGAAAGCTAAAGTCTTAAAATCTTATTCATTTAGTAACTCTTTAGTGAGCAGCTACTATGAGCCAGGGGTGAACATTGTCACAGGGTCTCGTCAATCTTCATTAAATGCAAAAGTAGGCAGGAAAGCTTCCAGTCCCTGTATGCTCACCTCCTTACAATGTAGCTTTTCTGTTCCCTCTGTGAGGAGGTACAGTCTGTTTATGCACTGTTTGAATCCAGAGCTGACCTGCTTTAGCCAATGGGATGTTAGGAGGCTTAAAGAGCACTTGCCCATTGAGGGTTAATCCTCTATTGCTGGGGGCTGTTCCCCCATCATCACAACAAGCCCAGGGAAGCCTGCTGGGTATGGGGAGACCTCATGGAGCACAATCTCAACCATCCCACCCAACCCAGCAAAGACCCCAGACCCACGACCACCCTGGTCAGAACAGTGGATTCGGGCCCGGATCAGAAGGGATGCCAAATGAAGCCCAGCCAGCTTTCAGAATCTTGACAATCAATAAATTGTCATTTTAAGCCACTGAGTTCAGAAATGGGGACTTCCCTGGCAGTCCATTGGTTAAGATTCTGAGCTTCCAATGTAGGGGACAGAGGTTCAATATCTGGTGGGGGAACTAGGATCCCACATGCCATACAGTTCAACCAGAAAAATAAAAGTTTGGGGATGATTTCTTATGCAGCTAAAGCTAACTGATACATGAAGAATCATAGAGTTGGGATTTCATATCAAACAGGTTATAATCAGAAGCAGGACTCTGCCAGCAGAGGTAATTGCAACCTCACTCCAGCCCCACCCGTGGTCATGGATAGACTTCCTCACATTCCTGGTTCTTTGGAGCCTAGAAAACAGGCTTTTGTCACTGGCTCAGCTGCATCTCTGAGGAATGAGAGAAAGAATGAGAAGACTCCAAGGTTCTGTAGGATCCCATAGATACACCAGAGGGACGTGTCCTGTGGTCACACACTGGGTGTCATGCCATGTAAAATCGCTCTAAAAGCTTCTAAAATCTCACTGTCAACGTGTACTTCCTCATGGCAGCCCTGTTCCAGTTGGTGAGCTGTGTGCTCACAAAGCTTCCAGCAGCAACACTGTGGAGATAGCTAAGGCCAACCCTGCAACTCATACAGCCCCCTGCCTGGAACTGTGAGCTCTCATCTGTGGCGTAAGCCTGACTATTAACACTTTCCCTTTGATGCAAGTCTTCAACCCCCAACGCAAGGCCTGTGGAAAATCAAATGACAGGCACATTTTTATGAAAAACAGCACCCTTACTTGGGAAGAGCACTGAATAATGAACAGAATAACTCTCAACCTTCAGCATCTCCTTGGCCAGAGAAAATAGTTATGCCAGGAAGCATTGCTCTATCACCACCATCTCTAAGCCACAGTCCATTTTTAAAGTATTTATTTATTTACTTTTGGCTGTATCAGGTCTCCTTGCTGTGCACAGCTCCTCATTGCAGTGCCTTCTCTTGGGCAGAGCCCAGGCTCTAAAGTGCAGGCTTCAGTAGTTGTGGTGCCTGGGCTTAGGTGCTCCGTGGCATATGGGATCTTAGTTCCTGGACCGTGTCCCCTGCATTGCAAGGCAGATTCTTAACCACCAGACCTCTGGGGAAGTCCCTGAGCTACAGTCTTGATGGCAACACTACTCTGAGGCTGGCCCTGCCCGGAGCACTGGTCCAACAGTGCTGGGTGAGGGTCTCAGGGCTGCAGAAACCATACTCTACCACATTCTGAGTGGTCACCCCCTCCACGGAGCCACTACTATCTTAACAACCTGCAGACCCCAGGACCATAAAGCTGTCATTTCCAGAGAAATCTGCAAAGTGCTTTAAAGAGTGTCCCTTGAAGCAGCTTCCTGAGGCAGAGTCTTGTAGCCTTAAGATATTCCTCTTACTGGTGGAAACAAAACTTGGCCTGTTTGCATTGTTCTGTGGAAGCAGGGAAGATGAGAAGAGGAGCCGACTTGTTAGTCAGTGCTGCCGCAGCTCCTTCACTACAAAACCGCCTTGGGACCAAGACATTTTAGAGCCTGCTCTCCTTCATCCAGAGAGGATGGGCCCCTCTGAAAGGTACCAGCATCCAACCATCTGTTGTCAAGACCGGAAGCTGCGGCATCACCCCCAACTCGGTGCCTTCTCTCAACACCAGTTACCGGTGGATCACCAAGTGTTAGCAGCTCCATCTCCAAACTGTTTCCACCACCTTCATTCTCCTGGCAACCACTCTATTTTAGGCCTGGTTTAATTTCTCTGAATTACTGCCAAAGCCAAACGCTCTCTCTGCCTGTACTTTGTCACTATCTAACGGCCATTAAAAATAACCATCATCACCAGCTTGTTACGTTCTGGACATTGTACTAGCACAGTAAGTCCCCTACAGACGAACCTCCAAGTTGCCAACTTTCAAAGACGCAAACTTGTGCTTGCGTGTCCAATCACATGAGCTAGTTCATGCTGTAAGACTACTGTACTATAAAATCTAAAATATTTTATTTTTTCTTTATTTTTTATGGAGTGTGTGTTAGTCATGTCCAGTTCTTTGCGATCCCATGAACTGTAGCCCACCAGGCTCTTCTGTCCATGGAATTTTCCAGGCAAGAATACTGGAGTGGGTTGCCATTCCCTTCTCCAGGGGATCTTCCCAACCCAGGGATCAAACCCGTGCCTCCTGCATTGCAGGTGGATTCTTTAACATATGTGAAAAGTATTATAAACCTATTTCAGTTCAGTACTATCAATGATGGACAGGAAAGCCTGGCATGCTGCAGTCCATGGGGTCACAAAGAGTCAGACACAACTGATTAGCTGAACTGAACTGAACTATCAATATATAGCCAATCATGTTAGTTGGGTACCTAGGCTGACTTTACTGGACTTATGAACAAATTGGACTTAGAAATGTGCTCATGGATGGGAACTCATTCATGTGCAGGGGACTCAGTGTACTGAAACTGACCTGAAAAATAGTAATTATTACTTTTCCCCAACATTTTATTGTGAAAAAAAAAATACAAAAAAAGTTGAAAGAGTGGTCCAATGAACACCCAAATTCCTACCACTTAGAATCTATAATTGCTACCTTTTAACAGCATTTGCTCTATCACATATGTATCCATCTATCAACCCATTCTATTTTTCATTCATTTAAAAGTTAGTTGCAGATGTCAGGTTATTCACTCTTAAGTAATATGACATGAAAACAGTTAAATAAAGTGCAATACATGCTTAACATTTTTAAGGTAAGATTTACATATAGTAAAATGTGCACATCTCAAGGGCACCACTGTCTCCACCCGAGTAATACAGCACATTATTGTCAACCCAGAAAATTCCATCAAGCCACTTTCCAGTCAGTTCCCAGTCCCCAAGGGCAACCACTGTTGACAACTATTATTTTTGGAACTATTATTCCAAAATGAAAATAAAATAAAATAAAGCTATCATTCCAGCTATTATTCCGAATTTCAGTGAGGGAACAAAGCTAGAAAACTTGAACATTTTGCTCATAGAATTGAAGTCAAAAAGTCTGGGTCTTTCTAACTCCAGAGACCATGTTCTCCTCCTGGCTTTGTCCCAAAGCTTCAGCTGAGTGTCCCTAGTGAGGTGGCACTGCCCACCAAGGCCTCCATGGAACATGCTGATGGTTTCTTGAAAGAAAAGTCCACTAGAGGATTTCTTGATGGATATAAGCATCTAGAAGAATTTCAAAAGTCCTGAGAAGTCCTGCAACAAAAAACATCAAAACAGAACAAACTAGAAACCTGGTTATAGCTTGCTTATTGTTGTTGTTTAGTCACTAAGGCAAGTCTGACTATTTGCGATCCCATGGACTATAGCCCACTGGGTTCCTCTGTCCACTGGTGTCTCCAGGTAAGAATAGTAGAGTGAGTGGCCATTTCCTTCTCCAGGGGATCTTCCTGACCCAAGGATCTAACCCACGTGTCCTGTGTTAGCAGGTGGATTCTTCACCACTGAGCCACCAGGGAAGCCCATTTATTAGCTGACTTAAATCCTTTTCTCCTGTAACAAAACATGCTGTGATGGTGCTTTGAAATATTCCCCAACACCTTCTGAATTCGGTGATAGGTGGGCTGCAGTTTGCAGTGTCTCTACCAGGCATGTTACATCCTGCCTTCTGACCCCTGCCCTGCCCTTTCTCCCTGCCTGGAATTCTCTCAGCCTCCATCTCCTCTCTGACTTATGCTGGTCCTCCAGTTCTCAGTCTATTACTTCTTGGAAAGTTCCCAAATGTCCTGAAAGGACCGGTTAGGAATGTATCCCCTGTGTTGCAATGGTCCCCCCTGCCAACATCCCCACAAATAGCACTCCTCTCTGTTGCCTTGGAGATGTCTTTTTATTTGTGTCTTTTTTTTATTTATATGTTCTCTGTTTGCTAAATATCCACAGACCCTATGACCACCCAGACACATTTATTTGCTCTTATCATCTCATTCCATACCTGGGTTAGAAGGAACTGTATCAAGCTGGAAAGTCTCTGGTCCATAATAATTCCCCAGTTCCCCCTTCAGGGCAGCCAAGAGCTTTGGACAGCCCTCTCCAGGGAGGAGGAAGCCCCAAGTGCTTAGAAAAGACCTTTATCCACTGACCAAACAACGCCCAGCTGTTCCCAGAGGCCAGACCGGTCCTCGAACCTCTCCATTTCCATTTCAGCAGACACCTGGCAGCAGGTGAAAGGACTGTTTAAATGACCATTGTTTCCTTGTTCTCCTGGTCCCCCAACATCTCCTTCAGGAAAACAATGTATAACATGGGGAGACTGTGTCTTCAAACCAGGCTATAAAACCTACTTAACAGAGAATATAGTTGAAATTCCCTCATGTGGAGGAAACAAGCTTTTGTGCATCAGCCAGGAATGAAACTGTCACTTGAAACTGATTCTATGGGGGAAGATATTTCAAGGACAAACAACCAGCTTATGAACTTTTCTTGCCATGATCACTTTGGGTTGTTTCTTGTCAGAGGGTAAATCCCTACCACCCTCCTTGGCCAGAAACAGAAGTCCCTTTGTTTGGTTTTTGCCCAGTATTTTCCAAACAAGCAAGGGTCTTTCTGAACTTTTGATCTTAGTCACATGGTCAGTGCATGATTTATCTTCAAAGAATCTGCTCCAAGTCACTCCCTTCAAGAAGCTTCTAACACTTTCTGTCTACCATCACGCATTTCATATAGAATAGAGCCTTTCTATTCACGAGGAATACATTCTGAGCGTGGGAAAGAACCTATTTTAGTTAATGAGCACCAAAATGCCCACCAGGCTCCTCTGTCCATGGAATTCTCCAGGCAGGAATACTGGAGTGTGGGTAGCCATTTCCTTCTCCAGGGAATCTTCCTGACCCAGGGATCAAACCCACATCTCTTGCATTGCTGGCAGATTCTTTACCTTCAAGCCACCAGGGAAGCCCCAAAATGCCAGTAAGTGTTCATGAAACATGGTTGCTTCCCATTTGGAATTGAATGCTCTTTAGAAGAAGTATGCTACCAAAGACCCAAGCACACAGAGGCAACCTACAGTCCATCAGTATCAGTGGTTACTGTCAACAGTCATGTCCTTAGAAGTCTTTCATTTCTTCTCTTCTCCATCATCGCTGCTAGCAACTGAATTTTTCTTAAGGTTGTTTCTCACTACACTGAGATAGTTTCTTATCAGTCACATTGTGAAGGTAACTATGCCAGTCACCACCACACCCCTCCCTCCAACCAAGTGTCAACTGGTGGTGGAAAGTCAGCTGGTCTCCTCATTAGTTTGGTGACTTGTTCCTGCCCATACATTTCACACTGTGCCCTCAGCCACCAGGTCACACTGCACCCAAGCAAAATTAAAGTCATCGCATGTATAAATAAACTGGTAATCCAGACAATAGAATATTATTGAACACACACAATAAGCTATCCAGCCTTGAAGTGACATGGAGGAGGGTAGCTCAGCTGGTAAAGAATCCACCTGCAATGCAGGAGACCCTAGTTCGATTCTCAGGTCAAGAAGATCCCCTGGAAGAGAGCATGACAACCCACTCTGGTATTCTTGCTTGGAGAATCCCCATGGACAGAGGAGCCTGGTGGGCTACAGTCCATGGGGTTGCAAAGAGTTGGACATGACTGAGCAACTAAGCACAGCAAACTTAAATGCATATGATTAAGTAAAAGAAGCCAATCTGAAAAGTCTACCTACTGTATGACTCTGACTCCATGACTTTCTGGGAAAGGCAAAACCTTGGAGTCAGTCAAAAGATCAGTTGTCAGTACTTTGGGGAGCAGTTAGGAATGAAGAGTTAATAGCAGTTAGGGCTTCCCATGTGACTCAGACAGTAAAGAATCTGCTTGCAATGCAAGAGACCCAGGTTCAACCCCTGGGTCAGGAAAATCCCCTAGAGAGAGGAATGGCTACCCACTACAGTATTCTTACTTGGAGAATTCCATGGAGAGAGGAGCCTGGCGGGCTGCAGTCCATAGGGTCCCAAAGAGTCACTCAGACTGAGTGACTAACATGGACACTAGGAATGAATAAACAAAATATACAGAAGTTTCTAGGGCAGTGAAAATACTCTGTATGGTATTGTAATGATGGGTACATGTCATTATACCTTTGTCCAAACCCATACAATATACAACACCAAATGAATGCTAAGGTAAACTGTGGACTTTGGATGACTATGAAGAGTCCTTGTAGATTCATCAACTGTAATAAACATTCCATCTGGTGGGGGACACTGATAATGGGGAGGCTGTGTATGTGGAGGTGGGTAGAATCTGTACGGGAAATTCCTGTACCTTTTTCTCAATTTTCCTGTAAACTTAAAACTTGTCTTTAAAAATAGTCATTAAACTTAGCTTCACAGTGATAAGAGAACAGACTCTGTATGATTTCAATACCTTTAGACCATGAAATTTTTGCACCTTGTTTTATATCCTTGGGTATGTTCCAACATCTCCTAGTTTATAGTCTATGGGAACTTGAATACGATTAGTATCTTACTGTTGTGTGAAAATTGCACAAATCTTAATTATGTTGAATTGGCTTATGGTGCTGTTCGAGTCTAGTATATCCTTTTCTGTATATTCATTCTATTAATTTTTTAGCAGTTGATATTGAATTCCAACCAAAAATCTTAAATTATCTACTTAAAAAATAATTGTAATATGTTAGTGGGACTATATATAACTTTGTTCTGTATTTTCCAAGTCTGCTGCAAAGGTGTTATCACACTTTCACAATTTAAATAATAAAAAAGAAAGGGAAAAAAATAGTCATTAAAAAAATCACTGGATGGCACAGGCCTGTGTCCTTGCGCAGATACTGCTGACACCGTGAATACCAAGTCCAGCTGTTGAGAATCTAATTACACTTTATTGCATTTCTTTCTTTTTTTAATTTCCTTGTTGGTGTTCTCCTTCTAGGCTCTAGTCTTGGAAGGCTGAGACTTGTCTTACCACTCTTCCATTCCTATGGCTAACTTCAGTCCCTGGCATAATATAGGCACTTTATCAATATTTGTTGCATGTATGAATGAAAGGGTTGTTGGAAAACATACAAATCTCCAAACCTTGTGTTTCACTAGAAATCTGCCCATGAAGGTGGGGATCCCCTGTTTATATGCACCACACTCTGACTGTTAAATACTGCTTTGAGTTGCTTTACAACTCATTTATGTTACTTCAAACATTTAAAATTTCCAACCTCATGGCTCATCAGTTATCCTTTCTGTCGCTTGGACTTCGAGATGGGTTTAAGGAAAATAGACTTTGGAACAGTAGAATCATAGGATGTCTCAAGAATGCTGGGGCAGTGATGAACGTGTTCTTGAAGGTCTTTATCACTTCGGCATTTATCACCTTTCTCATCATTTTCTATGTTTCTTCTTGAAGGCTAATGTGTGCAGGAACTTTGAGAGCTTCCCCACCACAAAGTAGGAACCCTCTTTGCTTTTTAATCTGACTAAAAACCTAGAGCATGTATATAAAGACACACTATTATTTTATTTTTTTTGGCCACACCCTCCAACATGCAGGATCTTAGTTACCCAACCAGGGATTGAACCCATGACCCATGCACTGGGATCATGGAATCTTAATCCCTGGGCCACCAAGAAGTTCCAAGACACATTATTATTATTATTGCGCTTAGTCGCTCAGTCATGTTCAACTCTTTTCAACCCCATGGACTGTAGCCTGCCAGGCTCCTCTGTCCATGAGGATTGTCCAGGCAAGAATACTGGGTTGACAAGCCCTCCTCCAGGGGATCTTCCTAACCCAGGAATAGAACCCAGGTCTCCCGAATTGCAGACAAATTCTTAACTATCTGAGCCACCAGGAAATTATTTTATTATTTCCATTTTAAACATGAGGAAATTGGGGTTTTGAGTATAAAGAAACGTCCAAGTCCATTAGAATTGGACTCTCCTGCCACCAGCTCCATCTCAAGTGCCAACTTTCTCCTGGTTCACTCTATCTCCAAGGATAAACACTTCATGGCGCTCGGTCTCTCTAACAGTGGATCTGATAACCCTTGACGAGCCGCCGCCTGGAACAGGCTCAGGATTTTATGTGAACTATTTGGAGGCCTCTGATGAAGGCTGTGTGGTATGAACATTCAGTCATGTTCAAAACATCTGAGGGACTGAGCTATGTTTATCCAGACCTGGCAGTTCTTGTGTTCAGAACTATTTTCCTGGAGCACACTGGAGGGGCTCGCCTTTGCCAGAGAATGTTCCTATAAGGTTTCTCTCGAGTGAGAGAAGAGCATCGTCCCTGCTCTGAGGCCCTCCTAGGGGTGTGGGAACAGAGTTTTCATCAGATGCTTATAGACACCTTGTTCATTACACGGCCCTCCCAGTGCACATGTGGAAACGCCACAGCCATACAGATTCACAGCACGTCCATACCGGCTTGCAGGCAAGCCCAGGGGTTGTGATGCTGGGTTCTACCACTCTTTTCTTGACCATGAACTCCAGCCACAGGCCACTTGTGGTCTGAGTCCTAACCCAGCTCTCAGCATGTGTGACCACATGACTTCTGAACAAAATGATGGGCTGTGTGGGTGGGGATCCAGCTCTGGACCCTAGGATGCAGGAGGCATCAATTCTTTCCTGAATGGGATGAGCCATTAGTGAGCTTAAAAAGCAAGCCATTTCTTACAAGCCGGATGACCTAGTTTTACCTTAGTGTGTGAGTCTGGTTCCTTTTTGCTGTGTCGCAAACTTTATGACTAGTTAAAGCTAGGCTTTTTCCAGTAGCCATGTATGGATGTGAGGGTTGGACCCTAAAACAGGCTGAGCACCAAAGAACTGATGCTTTCTAATTGTGATGCTGAAGAAGATTCTTGAGAGTCTCTTGGATGCAAGGAGATCAAGACTGTCAATTCTAAAGGAAATCAACCCTTAGTGTTCATTGGAAGGACTGATGCTGAAGCTCCAATACTTTGGCCACCTGATGCAAAGAGCTGGCTTATCTGAAAAGACCCTGATGCTGGGAAAGATTGAGGGCAGGAGGAGAAGCGGGTGACAGAGGATGAGATGGTTGGATGGCATCACCAACTCAACAGACATGAATTTGAGCAAACTCTGGGAGATGGTGGAGGACAGAAGAGTGACTGCTGCAGTCCCTGGGGTCACAAAGAGTCAGACACAACTTAGCACTGGACAACAATAAACTTTACAGAAACTTGCCTTAAATGTTTGCTCTCAGCTGTGTTCTTAGACATCAAAAGAAGTCACTTTCCACCCATTGTGTGTCATTTGCCAGGATGGCCCTAACAAAGTACCCCAGAGAAGATAGCCACCTTCTTCCCATGTCTTCACCTGGTCTCTCCTCTATATGTGTCAATATCTAAGGTGTCTCCTCTTATAAGGACCCTAGTCATGCTTGAGTAAGGCTCACCTATACAGCCTCGTAGTAACTTACCTCTTTAAGAATCCTGTCTCTTCATACATCCCATTCTGAGGTACTGGAGTTAAGACTGGAACATGGGAATTTTAGACAACACACTTCAGCCCATAACACATCCCTACACAGAACAGTGTTGGAGGGCTTGGTAATTAATGAGCAATTCTTCAAAGGGAAGAAAAATTTGAGAGGAGAGAATTGGAGCTTCACTCCTAAACTCCCTTCCCAGCAAAGGAAGAGACTTGGGGTTTCTGGGTTCCTTCCTTTTTTCTTTTGGGGTGACACACATATTCAAACCATAGACACCAATGAACACTAATGCCTAAGAGAAGGAACATCTTTCTCTACTTTTTCATACTTTGGTTCACAGAAGAATAGACTTTCTCTCTCCTCCTTATAGACAACTTTTAAAGGGAACCTGGCTGACTTTTCTCTACCACTTCCCAGGGTCCTTCCCCCAGGTAAGAATGGGATCACTGACCCATCGAACCTGAAATTCATTCATGGCACTGGGGTCACTGGGTTCAGACCAGTGCTCATGGGCCCACACTGTGGTATTTTCAGGGGATTATATGTAAGACCAGCTAGTCATCCTCACTCCTGGGTGAGAGACAGTAGCTGAGGGACTTCCCTGTGGTGGTCCAGTGGTTAAGAACAGACCTTCCAGTGCAGAGGTCGTGGATTCAATACCTGGTCAGGGAACTAAGACCCCACATACCTAGGGGGCAACAAGCCCACACACTGCAACTACTGAGCCCATGTGTCCCAGCGAAAGATCCCATGTGCTGCTACTAAGACCCAAAGCAGCCAAATAAACAAATAAATAAAATAGAATAGGAGGGAAAAAAGTCAGTAGCTGAGTCAGGAATCTTTGAGGCCGTGCCTCTCTCTCTCTCCATTGCCATCTTAGAATATGGTCCCAGATTTCAATTCTGGGGTAAAAACCAGGAAGTGAGAGACCCCTGTCTTTGATCCCAAGCTTGAGAACCCTCTTCTAATTACCTACACTTTGCATTGGGATATTGGGCTCTGAGCTGGTGTGCTCAATATGCCATTAAAAAGGGAAGCATGCAAATGAAAATGTTTCTCTGTTGTTCAGTGAGAGCTGTGTATATAACCAAATACACAGAGAGAATGTCCCTCCCAACCTCTTTTCACACCATGATAATTAGAAGGTTAAAAGGAGGATTAATTAAAATAATTGGGGCATCTCTTGCAATAAAAGCCAAAAAAACACCCATAAATTGGTTGGAGGTATTGAGAAGGACATTGTCTGATAGAATGGGGGGATCATATTCTCTGAGGAACCACAAGCTTTGAAGTTTTCAGATCATTCTCATTTCCTGAAAATAAAGACAGAAAGTTTTCTACATTATCTGTCTCTAGGGGTACTGAGTGTTGCTTATACTATTTCCACAAGTCAACTTTTACTGAATGTATATAGCATCCTGTTCAAGGACATCTACCTAATTCATTTAAGAACTTCATTTTATTTTCTCTTTAAATTGTTTTTTCAAAAATTTGTCTTTTGTTGTTGTTGTTGTTATCACTCTGCTGTTTTAAATCCTCAGTTCACAGAAAAGAATCAACGGCTCCAAAGTGGTTTGTTAAGAATGAGAGTATATTGAAAATAGTAATGTAAATACTAGAGCTCAAAATAGCATCATAAATATAAATAGGAAAGAGGATTCCAGTCTAGTTCAGCTATAGACTATGAAACTGCATGCGGCAGAGCCGTGATAGCAAAACAGATTCCTACAAACAACTCCAACTGGAGGGTTGAATGAAAAGTCTGACAAGTGAATTTTTAAACTGAATTTCACTGGGTGAAGGGATTTCTTTCTTTCTATTTCTGCACTGATTTGTCCTGTTCAGAAACTTCATTAAATAGGAGTATGAAGATTTTTCATCATTTTCCACCAGTGACCTCTTTAATAAACCCATTGAACAATTTTTTTTCTAGAACAACCACAAAATACTGCTTTCCAGTCTTCAATGGAATCTTTTTCTCTAAGAAGTCTAAAACTTCAAAGCCAACATTCAGAGCCTTCTTCAAAGCATCAACAGGTTGGAGTCAAAATATTTTCCTGAAGTTTACAAAACCAATTGCATAGCCTTTGACACATTTGTGCTCAGAGAGTAAGTCAAATGAGCATGTGGAAATCATTAGGGCATTCACTACCCGTTTCTAGTTCTCTGCCTCCTGCGTGTCTGAGAACACTGCAGCTCCCAGCTGCCTTTGAAGTCAGGCACAGCCACGTGACCAGCTTCAGTCTGGAAAAAAGGGTGGGTAAACAATTTTCAGAGTTCTCTCTAGACTGCTGCCAGGACCTGTCCATGTTCCAGCAGTGGCTGTTCCGCCACCCTGGATCTCAGGGTAAGGATGATGGACAGCAGTCTTCAACTGCTTTGTGCCAGTCACAAACGTTGCTGAGTGAGATCAGGGGCCCCCCTGTTACTGCAGCATAACTTAGCTCAACCTGACTGATGTGTAGTGATGGGATTTATTCATCAGTGGACACCAGATGGATGATGTCCTGTATTAATAACGTCTAATGTGAAAGAGCAATGTCATGAAGGCTGGTGGTAAGGCTTGTGTTTGTTTTTGGTTTGTGGTTGGATAAAACCCTGGTGTACCAACTTTTGAACTCACTTGGAATACAAGTGACCTATCTTCAAGGAAGAAGAAGCTGATGACTTTTTCTGTTGGAAACTTATCGTACAGAAGAAGTATTTATTTTAGTGAGCAATTATTGTGTGAGTCATGGTGAGGATGGAAAATGTGCATTGGGAACACTAGCTAAGTAGGTATGGCGGGAGGAGGAGCTGGTGAAAATAAATGTCAGGATTACCAGTGTGTGTGTTAATCATGATGCAGTAAAGCAGGGAAGACGCTCAAACTGGAAATTTAAATCAAGCGGTGTCCATTCAGCGTAAGCCTTTTGATACATGGTGTGAAGGTATCAGCAGGAGGTATAAGATTTTATTCTCTACAATAGACTGTATTGAGTAAAAGGCACTCAAATGAGTATTTGAATTTAGGAATGAGCATTTGGATTTTTAAAAAACATTACTTCATGGCACTGATAATATCTCTTAAGGCCATCTCAGTGATGTCCAGGGCTTTGCACTATATATTTGGAAATTCATGAGGATTTTTCAGGAGATGGACAATCGGTATAAATGAGTAAGTAATAGTCGTTCAGTCAGGTCCAGCTCTTTGCGATCCCAGGGACTACAGCCTGCCAGTCTCCTTTGTCCACGGAATTCTCCAGGCAAGAATACTGGAGTAGGTTGCCATTTCCTTCTCCTGGTATAAATGACTTAATAGTAAAGAATTTGACTCTTTCCCAATACCTGTTGATTTTTTTCCCATTATCAGAAGAAGAGAGAGATGACATTGCTGGGTAGACAACAGCTTAAAACTGCAACCAAAATGATGTCACAGAATTTGAAAAATTCAAAAACTCAATTCAACCAAAAAGTGCATGAGGAAATGTTCACTGATCCTTCCCAGCTTTTGACTTTCACTTTTGCTGTTCTCCTGGATGTGTGAATAGATACAGAGAGTGCATACTTTCATGATACTTAAAAATCTATAGTCATCTAGAATTTATACTAGTTTATCTTACTAAATTGCCATCTAAATTAATTTTTTGGCAAATTGCTATTTATTGAATGATCCATCCTCCCTCCTACTATTATAGAGAATTGATTTTATTAGATCCACATATATAAGGACATGATTTTGGACTTTCTGTTTCAGTGATCTGCCTATCTTAGCTTTAATTACTATACTTTAAAATGCTGCTTCTGTAATAGTAAGTAAGAATAGCTGAAAGATTTTTAAAGACATTTAGAGAAGTCTTACCTTACAGTACCTTTAAAATTGTTATCAAGTAACTCATCTCTTTAGAAGATAATATAAGCAATCTGACTCCTCCAGTCTGTTTGATTTCTTCCTCTCTTCATTGGCTTCTTTCTCTGTACTTGCAAACGTGAACAACATTTTCGTATTTTGAAGAAACTAGCTCTATCTTGTGTTTTTCTGGATGTTGCGTTCCTGCAAACGTGAACAACATTTTCGTATCTTGAAGAAACTTGCTCTATCTTGTGTTTTTCTGGATGTTGCGTTCCTGCTTTGTCCCCAGCGCCTCTGGACATCTCCTGGGTGTGGGAGAAAGGAGCTCTTAATGGGAAAAAAACCTCAACACGTGGTTTTCCTAGAAGCTCTCCCATCTTTCCATTCTGACTACCACAAGTGTATCCTTCCTTCTTCCTCGGTACCTTCCACTGAGAAGTTCATCAGAAGTTTCTCTGGCCTCTTGCTGCCAATAGCTCAAATCAAAATCTCTCAGCCTGGCACTCAGGACCACCAGAGTAAGAGCACAAACTTACTTTGCAGCATCCATACCTGCTGCCACCCTAGTTAACATTTGGCCTGAAAGGGTCTGGGTTTCAGTAGCTGTGTGTTCTTGGGCCCTTAGCCTCACTCCCTACAAGCCCTGAAGTCCACCAGGGAGTGGCTTAGCCAGTGGGATTCTGAGTGTGTCAGGCAGTGAGGAACCTGCGGGACTGGGAGCCCCGTCTTGAGCACACAGGCAGAACACGTCCCATCTTGTACAGCGGTCATGGCAACACCTCTAGACTCCTAGAGGTAAACGCTGGGACCCTCCCTTTTTCTTCTGTGTTCTTAGAGGTCACCAAGTGGTTCTCTTTTCTCATTGCTCACCCTTTTGTGACCCGATGAAACTATTTTATTTCTTGGCATCCCCACACATGCAATTACCCTTAATAGATGCTCTATAAAGCTTTGCAATAAATAGAGGCCACACGGTCACAACACAGAGAAAAGATCCCTGAGAGTCAGAAGGTCTGAGCTTCATCTGGATTTGTCCTCTTCCAATTCTGTGGCACTGAACCACTAAATAGCTTTCCTGAGTTCCAGTGCCCTAAATTTTCATTTCAAGTGGTGTTAATTTTCTGTGTTTAAGAGTCACGTGTGGCTGGTGGCTACTCTTTTGGACAGAGAAGACATAGGACATTTCCATCATTGCAGAAACCTCTACTGGACAGTGCTGAGAGTTAACACAGCACAAGAAGAAGATGCTGTGGCTGGCAGACATGCAATAAGATAATCTTTATGGGAAATGCCTGGAATAGAAGCTTCACGGACAGCAGAAACACAGCTGCATTGAATGGAAGAGATGGTCAGTGTCTGTGAGAGGCACTCCAGGGCTTCAGAGGAATTAGATTAGTGGAGATTCAGACAAGCAACTGAGAAACCTCACCGGAACCATCTGGGAGTCATCTAAGCTCACTGAATCATAGGGAGGAAGAGGGGAAAGTGGCCCCACCTCATGTGAGAGTCTGCAGCATTAAACTCAAGCTACAGGGCAGCTCCCCCAAAGTATTGTGAGGCTTCAAATGGGAAACAGTGCTGTTCGGATCTTTAAGCTTCTTAATCGATTTAAGAAATTGAGCATGATGAACGCAAGGAAGTGATTACTGGCCTTAAACAGAAATATTTTGATGAAGTAAGAGAAATGGAAGCCTGATTACAGGAGGCAGAGTGAATAGACACAGCCTATCATGAAAAGACTCTTCACAAATGCAATGAATTCTCTGGCTGCAATATCTAATCTCAGAACCAAGGTCCTATGCCTGCATTCTAGCTGTAACAACTGCTCGGGGGAAAAAATCCTAAAAGATGCCTAAAAATAAAAATCGAATTGATAGAAAGAAGGCCAATATCTTCAGAAGCATAACATCTTAAATTCTGAAGCACTGTGCTTTGAGGAGGATATGAAGAACAGAAAAGTTGGAAGGAAGTTCTGGGAGAAATCAGATTTATTCTTCTTATAATCTGAAACATAATAACAGTACCTTTTATTTGTATGGTACTTTAGGGTTCAAAAGTGGCTTTTAATACATCTTTCTCTGAGTAAAAAAAAAAAAAAAAAGAAATTGAGCTTGAGTTGAAGAGGCAAAAACATGGTGTTTAGCCCAGAGAAAAGAAGACTGGGAGGACACATATAAGAGGTGATACCTTTCCCAGCCAGGACCACCTATGAAAATGCAAGACTCCTTGTTCAAAAATTATTAAGAATTTCAAGATGGTGGCAGCAGAGTGCTGGCCCAAGCATGAGCTCCCCTGAGTCCAGGGCCTCGAGGGGCTGTGCAGGTCTCATGCCCATGACGCCAGCCCTGCCCTTTTGTAACTCCTTTATGTTAGTGTTGCCACTCAGTCATGTCTGACTCTGTGACCCCATGGACTGTAGCCCACCAGGCTCCTCTGTCCCTGGGATTCTCTAGGCAAGAATACTGGAGTGGGTTCCATGCCCTTCTCCACGGCTTCTTCCTGATCCAGGGATCAAACCCAGGCTTCCTGCATTGCAGGAAGATTATTTACTGTCTGAGTCACCAGAGAAGCCCTGTATGTAGCTCCTCAAATGTCTGAGGTCTTTGAAAATGCACTTCTCTGTACCACTGTGGGCTCTCCCACCCCCAGCACATTGCACATTGATTCTGTCCCTTTCAGATAGTTGCTGAAATGTCACAGTTTCAAGACAGCCTCCCAAAGTTCAGTCCCTCTTATAAATTGTCATAATTAGCTTAGTTCTTTGTTAAGAACTAAGAGTTCTTAATTCTTAAATTTGATTGAGTTGCCCGTCAAATTCACTGGGCTGTCACCTCCATGAGGGCAAAGACCATGTCAATCTTGTTCACTGTCTTATTTCCAGAGCTCAGTAAGCACAAATACATGGAAGGAACTCAGTAGAAATCTATTGATTCAGTGAAGGAATAAAGAATGAATTGCAAATAACCCACATATTTTCTTTCTTTTTTTTTTTTTGCAAGTCAATGTGCCACTTACTGAGAGATCTTCAACTTAGCTATCGAACTTTTGCTATTGATTTCTAACATAATTCCACAGTGATAAGAGAACAGACTCTATGATTTCAATACCTTTAGGCCATGAAATTTTTGCACCTTGTTTCTCTTCTTGAACAGTAAACACATCTCAAAACTTCTCTATGAAGGTAATCACTCATCTGACCAACCAGAACTCAAATGACTCTTGAAATTCTCCCTAGCTGGCTCTGCATCGGTAGGTTTGAAGTTTTTGTTGACTCCTCATCTCTAAATTTCATAATTAGAGCCCTTTCTACATTCCCTAACACTGCTATTCCACACTGCTTAGTACCCATTTTATTAATACATTCCTGTGTATCCTCAGCTCCTTGCAAACAAAGAAAAATTGTGTCCTTAGCTAAGGGTCTTAAAATCCTCAAGATAAGATGAACAGAAACCAAACCAAGGTGAGAAAGGGAGGAACCTTCTTCTAAATTCTCTTTTCTGTCTAGAGGAAGTTAGCTATTTCTGTTGCTATAACTCCAGCTCAGAAGACAGTCCAAAATGCACACATACGGGAAAGAACCTATTTTAGTTAACTAGCACTAAAATGCCGGTAAGTGTCACAAAACACAATCGTTTTCCATTTGCAACTGAACACTCTTGAGGAAAAACATGCTGTCAAAGACACAGGCACACGGTGGGCAGTTCTACAGTCCATCAGGATCAATGGCTATTGCCAACAGGATGCTAAAAGAGCTTGATTCCTAGAACTGAGTACCTTCTGTTAAGCTGTTTGAGATTTTTTTTCTTCTATCTGCGAAACAGAGTATACACTCAGATATGGTCCTTAAATTCTATTTAAAGATATACTCAAAGAAGTTTAGATCTAGGACTTTGCAATACTTCAGCAAAATTAATTCATTGATATTGATGAGATTGATTGTTCAAAATATTATATCCTCATGAATATCTGTTGGGAAAAATAATACGTTGGTCTTAAAATAATTTTCTTTAAAACACCATAAGTTTGATAATGTCTAATTTATTCTAAACAATCAGAGTTCCCTCCTCACTCTACCATGGTGTCACTGGAGCTGCTTTTTGGTCTTGATGAGCTCTTTAGGAGCTCTTTGCTAAAAGGAAAGAGTTGGCAGCAGAAAGGGTCTCCTATTAGCTTCCAGCAAAATGAGTGAACAGCAGGGTCCCCAGGGAACCAGCCATCAATCACAAAACAGAACCCTTCTGATGTCGGAAGAGAAAGATCTGGGCTGAGGGAGAAGTCAGAACTGTTAGAGCAGAGGCTGCAGAATCTGTGCTGCTGCTCCTCCATCCTGGGCCCCTGCAGGTTAGACGCCCAGATTCTTACCTGTGTGAACACCTACGTGGCCCAAGAATCCTTCTCAACGTTCTGAGTAAGCACAACTATGGTCTAGAGCTAGTCCTCAAGATCAGATAGACTTCCCACCCTTGGAGAAGAGATTAAGTATTGTCTCTTTTCCCCATGAATGCATGAAGGTATAGGGCTCAGGAAATACCATCATGGCACCCTGCCTAGAACGCTGGTGTGGGTAATCTCGACAACGGTGGGTCCAGCAGCACTGGGACCAGCTGAAGGGCCAGGGCTAGAGGAGTGGACACTAACAAGGTCAAAAGGGACACATCAATGAGAACCATTCCACCTCCTCCTGCACTGGGTCAGCCCTGCACACAAAAGGAAGGACTCCAGCCTCATTTTCAGGGCAAAACAAAAATTATAACTGAGCACCAGACCCCACATCAGCTATTTACAGCATGAACTCAAGACTCAAAAATGCCCGGCGAGGTGTTTATGACAACACTCTCCAGGGACGTAAAAGGAAATTACTAAAATTATAGGTGACTTGGCTATTTAGGGGCAGTTACACACATTTCTAAATTGGAATGATGCTTGGCTGGGTGGAAGGCTTCAACATTCCACAGCCCTTCTTAAAGCCACATAATATTAAAGACAGTTTGAGCGTGAGTACACGAGGCCAGATCACATGTTGATATTTGCAGACCCGGGATTCTACACAAGATCACGCTCTGTGAGTCTTGGCTGTTCGTGGGTCCTTGTGTTTGAATATTTGCCCTGGTGAAGTAGTTGTGACATTTAGACCAGAAACCAAATGTTTATTTGTGGAATTTTGCCTTGCCCACACTTTACCAAAATAACAGGAAAACTAGCCTTTTCCTATGTCTGAACTGCGTCTTCTTCCCATCACATTCTTGTAATCCTGGGAACATATGTTTAAGTAAAAGGACTCCACATTCACACATTCCTCAAAAAAATACAACAAATTATAATTCATGGAAAAAGTAGGCAAGACTTTTCCCAAAACATACAAATAAGAGACATGTGGAATTTATGTTTTTTCTCACTATCGTCTAAAAATGATGACCACCAACACTTGATTGCTCTAATTGCTAAGTGTTTGGTGGCACTTATATATCTTTGTTTCCATTAGAAGCAAAAGGAGAATGACGAAACCTACAATTTGATGTCTAAAATGATATACTGGGACTACGAAAATAACACTAGGACAAGCTTATCATGTTTATGTCAATTCTACTAGCACTTTGAGATGTTTTGTGAGGTTGACTAAACCAAGAATTGCTGGGAAAAAAACTTTAGGAAACAGAGAGAGAGACAGAGAAATAGACTTGGGGTTAGGAGACAGCGGTTAGGACAGAGCAAAAAGAACTCAGGCAGAAAAAGATGCTATTGAAAGAGAGAGAGAGGTAGGCATGCAAGATGCAAGCAGTGAAACAGGAGAGAAGAGGCTTCCTTCCCCCACCCCCACCCCCAGTAATTTCATCTTCCCATTTCAGAGTTTCTAGAACAACGGATTCAAAGCTAGCATGCTCTCTACATCATATCAAATTGAATTCCAGATGGCTAAGTGAAACTTAAGAAGTCACGAACTGAATTAGAAGAAATTATAAGTAAATAATCCTGTGGTGAGAAAGAGCTTTCCTGGTGTAATTCCAAAGAAATAAATCATAATGGAGACATTTACACAGTTCACCCTCTGAACATTAAACACTATAACAAAATGTAAACACAAGTGGCATATAAAGAATATATGTTCTGTATATGTATGGCTGAGTCTCTTCAACTGTTCACCTGAAACTACCACAACATTGTTAATCACCTATATTCCAATACAAAATTAAAAGTTTAAAGTTTTTTAAAAAAGACTATATATTCTTGGGAATTCTCTGGTGGTCCACTGGTTAGGACTCAGCGTTTTCACTACCTGTGACCCAGGTTCTAAGATCCTACAAACCGCGGAGCAAGGGCAGCCAAAAAAAAAAAAAAAGAATATATGTTCAGTATGTAGGATGAAAGTGTGTGTCACATGATATACAGGGAACTCTTAAAAACAAATGAAGAAAAGATAAATCCTTGGTGGAAACAGGCAAATAACAAGGACAAGCAATTGACCAAAGAAAGTCAAGGACCCAGTAAACAATGTCCTACCTCATGATTTCCCAAAGATGAGATGTGAAAGCAATAGGACCACTTTTCTGTGATGAGAAAGACACAGAAAGTCAGGCCCTCTCATGGGCTGGTGGTAGGGATGCTAAGTAACACATTCTCTCAGGAACGCCATTTGACAAAATACCGTAAAAGCCTTTCCCAAAGTGCGCCTGAGTTCTGATGTAACAATTACATATCTAGGAACTTGAGGAAAATTTTAAAGATGTTTGCATCTTTGCAGACATTTCACTAACAAGATTCAGTCATGGCTACATTTTTATAAAGCAAAATTCCTTTTATAAAGACGAATTCCCTGGAGGTCCAGTGGTTTAGGACTCCATGCTTTCACTGCCAAGGGCACAGGTTCAATCCCATCCCTAGTCAGGGAACTAAGATCCCACAAGCTACACAGTGGAACAAAAAGAGAAAAAAAAAATATTTATTAAAAAATAAATTAAAAAAGAAGAGTCAGCCACAATAAAAATATCCAACAATAGGGGATGGGACATAAAGCATTCTAAAAACTCAAGACAATGGAATATTAAAAAGCCATCAAAATGATGCTGTGGAAAGGGATTAAATGACATGGAAGAGTATACATTTTCAAGTGGAAAAAGCATAAATGAGGTGAGCAAGGCTCTGGGGATGGAGTCAGTCACATAAGTTTCAGCTTTATAAGGGCTACTTTATTTGGAATTCCATTTGTGAATGGAAAATGTGCACAAAATCACAGAAATAAAATATATGTATATCAAAGCATCTAATTAGTTAGAAGTAATTGGAGATTTTTATTTTCCTCTTTTGCTCATTTGTATTTTCTCTTTTTTATCAAAGTATAGTTGACTTACAGAATTATATTAGATTCAGGTGTATGACAGTGATTCAATATTTTTACAGATTATAATCCCTTTAAAGTTACTACAACATAAAGGCTGTATTTCCCTGTGCTTATGTATTTTATACATAATAGTTTGTACCTCTTAATCCTCTACCCTTCTCTTGCTCCTCCCCCTGCCTTTGCCCACTTGTAACCACTAGTTTATTCTCTGTGAGTCTGTTTCTGTTTTATCAATTTCATTGTTTGTCTTATTTTTCAGATTCCACATATAAGTGATAACATAGTGAAATAAATCAGCCATAGAAAAGTAAATATTCTGTTATCCCTTGTCTGCATTTTCTGACATTTCCACGAGTGGTATTTATTGTTTTTACAGACACTGAGGCAAGGTTTTAAAAAATGATGCTGTGTATTAACAGCTAATGACAGAAACCCATTTGAATAAGAAAATGAGATTACCAATCAGCAGCATCATCCAAAATGTTATTAATCATATTATATAATCATTATATTTAAATATAAGCATTACATATTATACATATTGTAAATAAACATTGCATATTACCTATATATGCAAATAAATTTTATATGTACATATATTGTAATAGAAAAAGGACTGGAAACATGCACCATAAAATGCTAACAAGCTTCAGTGATTATTTCTGGGTGTTGTGAAAATAAGCAATTTTCAGGGGTTCTGTGTGTGTGTTTCCCCTATTTTCCACAATAGGTGTTCAGCAAATGTTTTTCATTTGTAATAAACAAAAAGTTTTTTAAAAAATACACAACCCCTGAGGTAAGGCAGGACACCTCCTACAATGGAAGTGATGTCCCGTTTACTGGTCCATCCAGCATCAGCACCTTTTTGTCACATTTTTGGACCCTCCGCACTCACAGGTGAGGTGAACAAGTCCTGCTGATTCATTGCAGCATGTCTGGCGTTTCTCCCCTCTTGGTTTCCACGGCCATCTCTCTAATTCAAGCCTTCCCTTCCCCTGTCAGGGCTTTCACAAGGACATGTCCCTCCTCCCCCAGAGATGTCCACTGTTCCCGAAACCGACATGGAATTGAAACCCTCCCCCAACATTTCCAGGCATCTCACCCATCCTATTTCTTCATACACACCCTCCATTAGGAATCACAGCCAAACTGTCTCCTTACTACTGTCCAAACGCACTCTGTTTTTCCAGCTTCCTTTTTGCTCCAAGAACCCGGAAAACCACCTTCCCAGAAACCTTTCTCCTTCTCTCAAAACCCACCTGCCGGGACAGGATCTCTGTCCCCACGGCCTCAGAGGAAATACACTTCTCCTTTCCAGCCCATTCACGTTACACGGAATAACAAGAATAATACAAATAAATGTTCTTACCTAGTCTGTTACATTGTATTTATCTAGCCCAGAAGCCTAGTAAATCATAGAGAATGAAGGTCTGGATGCAAAGAAAGGGTTCTCCAAGACAGGACCCCAGTACGTGTCTATAAATACCATCCTTTATTAAGTGAACAGATCATCTCTTGCGTAAGTGCCGGCGCAGGGCCCTGGTCCCGCCTGGTCCCGGGAGCGCCACGTCTGGTCCGGGGAGAGCCCCTAGCAGAAGCCCACCAGGCGCAGGGTGCTGGGGAAGCTTCTGCGCATGCTCATGCACTTGTCCTGGTCGATGTACAGGGAATTGGCCTTCACCGCCAGGTCGTGCTCCAGCGTGGCCTTAGTGTGGGCCAGCGACTGCAGCGTGTCCTCCGCGTCCCTCAGGCGCTGCTGCAGGGTCTGGATGGTGTCGTCCACCTCGTATACCTCGTCACCAGCCTGCGTGGGGAAGAGGCGCCTGTTAGGTTCGCAGAGGTCAGGCTGGTCATTGCTCCACCCGGGGAGCATGTGCTTACTGCATTCCCACCGGTCCACCCAACCTCAGAACTACTTGACGTCGCATGGGAAACAGTATCAGTGCGCAGCTGCATGAGACCAGGAGCATTCCTGCGGTCCATGCTGCTGCTGCTGCTGCTGCTAAGTTGCTTCAGTCGTGTCCGACTCTGTGCGACCCCATAGACGGCAGCCCATCAGGCTCCCCCGTCCCTGGGATTCTCCAGGCAAGAGTACCGGAGTGGGTTGCCATTTCCTTCTCCAATGCATGAAAGTGAAAAGTGAAAGTGAAGTCGCATAACCAGATCCAAAAAGGTGGGGGGACACCAGCAAGTTTTCATGCTCGCATTGGCCATACACACACACATATCAAACGCTATATATTTTTTTAAAGGCCAACTTTTAAACATTTGAATTTCTTTCAAATAATAAAGATTTGGGGAAATCGAAACAGCTTAATTTTCATGCTGCTAAGTCACTTCAGTCGTGTCCGACTCTGTGCGACCCCATGGACTGCAGCCACCCAGGTTCCTCCGTCCATGGGATTTTCCAGGCAAGAGTACTGGAGTGGGTTGCCATTTCCTTCTCCAATTTAATTTTCATACATTGACGTAAAAATGGTTTGCATAGTTAGGAAGAGGGAGACACCCGATTGTATTCAGTGGCTAGAATTTCGTCCAATCTGTTAACTATGGGGGAGGGGTGAGTTAACGGGGGCACTTCTCCAACTGTGATGCCCCTCCCCCCACCAATGCCCCAGAGTTCCAGAGTAAACTCGGAAATGTCAAAAACCGAAGAGAACATGGAAACGACCGTGCATGAAATCAGCTACAGGAGCCACGAAACAAGTTGCAGTCCTGCTTGTGCTGCTGATGAAAACCATGAAACATTCTCCTTAAGACTGAAAGGAAAAAAGGCATGATTTTATATTAAAAACAAAAAACGAGCATCTCCCTCTCAATTATTTTAATCCATATTGTTTTCATTTTCATTTCTTTAACTATCAGTGAACCTTTCTTCAACGTCTATTGGGCATTTGCAATTCTGCAAAAACAATTTGGCAAATGTTTTCCCTAATTTGTTTTTGACTTTTAATCAGCTTATGATATTTTTGTTAAAAGTAAGATTTCAATTTTTAGTAAGCTGTCTTTCTTTGTCTTTGTGATTTCTTCTATTGTGTTTATATTTAGAAGCCTTTTCTCTTCCCAAAGAACAATTAAGCAAGGACTCCTTTACAGTCTGATCTGGCCAATAATATCCAAAGGATATGACCACATGGTCAATCAAGAGAAAGAATATGAAACCGGTTACAAAATGACAATAATAGTGATAATTTATTGACTGCATGCATGCTCACTCAGTTGTGTCTGACTCTGTGACTCCATGAACTGAGCCCACCAGGCTCCTCTGTCCATGGAATTTTTCAGGCAAGAATACTGGAGTGGGTTGCCATTTCCTCCTCCAGGTGATCTTCCCAACCCAGGGATCAAACCCACGTCTCTTGTGTCTCCTGAATTGACGGACGGATTCTTTACCACCGAGCCACCTGGGAAGCCAGTGAAAACACCAACTCCAAATTCATCAAATTTTGACCAGCTAAAGTTTTCCTTATTTGGAGGTTCATTTATCAGGAGACCAGAGTGCATGAAATTAACTAAAATGTACCATAATCTAAAGAGAAGAGTGACAGTAAACAAATAGGGATGGGGACATCCCTGGAGATAGAAAATTCCTCATGATCATAGGAAAATATTTAGACCATGTTTAAATCATTATACCAAGGCCATCTTACAGCTCCACAGAACTTTGCAACTGAAAAATAAATGTGAGAGGTCATCAAGCCAAGCTTCCTTATTTTACAGTTGAAGAAACTAAACCCCAGGGACTGATGAACTGCCCTCCCTGCAGGCACACATTCGTGTTTATACACAGCATAGTCATCCAGGAAGATGGAAGGAAATCAGGGGCCTTGACAACCATAAAAAGAACTGGGTCCCATTTCCTGCCCGACCCACTCAGCATCCAGAAGCAGAGAGCCGGGAAGTTGGCCTCTGCACTCTCTCTTACTCATGAATTTGAACAAAGTGAAGAGTTTGACATAGAAGGATAAAGGAATGATTTCTTCGTTGTGTTAACTTGTGTTGAATAATATTATGTGACAACAAGAAGAAATAACATCAATGTCTGATGATAACAGACCATAGCTGGATGATGGGATGCTACACAGTCATACCTTTTATAAAAGAATTTGTTCTTGCCTTGGTATTCCCTGATGGCTCAGTGGGTAAAAAATCAGATTGCAATGCAGGAGCCCTGTGTTCTATCCCTGGGTTGGGAAGATTCCCTGGAGGAGGGCATGGCAACCCTTGTCTAGAAACCTATGGACAGAGGAGACTGTCAGGCTACAGTCCAAGGGGTCCCAAAGAGTGGGACACAACTGAAGTGACTGAGCATGCATGCACATGGGGAAAGAGACTCAGAATACAATGTTGGTTGAAAACATTAAGCTATTTGGAAGCCTCCTGCAGCCAGCCCAAGGTTGGGGGGCACTGCAAAGCACCCCCAAAAGGCTCATGGAGGCAACGACAAGCTCATGTGCACACCCACACCGTGACTTCATCTCAGAACCTGACCTGTTTTCTTATGTTGCAATGGGGGAGGGGAGGAATTAAACTTTGGCGCCAAGGTTTCCTTTGGTCTAAAATCAGTAAACGCAGCATCTGAGAACAGAGCTAAAAGCATATTTTGTTGTTGTTAAGGTCAAGTTGGATTTAAAAAGTTAAGTTTCTTTTTTGAAAATACCAGGGCTTACAATATCACTAGCAAAGAAACAGGTCTTCAGAGAGACTGTTGGATAGGGCTGGTGGCAGGATTTACGATGGCCAGTTGTTTATAATCACACCGGCCTGCTTCTCGTCTCACATCCTTCACTGAACTGTTTTCACTGCTTCAAAAGGAACTCTGAAGAACCCGAAGGTAGGGATGGAGCAGGATTTTATGAGTCTTACTCCTCCAAGCCAAATATGTTAGTCTAGTGGGAAATTTATCTGTGAGAGATATTCTGAAGAAAGACACATTAAAATATCAATTTCTTAAAAGGAATATAATTTCTTAAAAAGATACTTAGAATGCAGGCAGCTAGCATCCTTGTTTTCCTATTGCTGTGAGAAGGCAGCGCAGAGGTATTACGCCTCCCTCAACTTGCGCCATTACAAATATATTTTTCCTCCTCTTTCAAGGCCACGTTCCCCTCTCAGTTTCCTTATTTTTTGGCAGATGGCAGAGAGCCATTCCGCTAGAAACACTCCTTCTGGGGGAAATCACAGAACTGAAAAACAGTTTGCATTCAAATACAAATAAACTACCATAGTTTGAAAAAAAAATCAAGATGAAGCACAGCAGAGCCTGGTCTGGCCTGCCACCAAGGATGCCAAGAATGTTTAGAATTGCTCTTGAAAGAACCCATTTAGAAAAACTTCAAATGCAAAGCAAAGTCTTGAAATGAAAACAGCATTTCTTCTCTGTCCCCACTCCCCTGAGTTCACGGTTCTTATGTTTTCTTCACCCGGACAGCCAAAGGCTGCTTTCAGAATGCTCGATGAAAAAGAAAAATAATCCCCTCCCTCAATAATCATCCTCAATTCCACAGTTGTTCCTCTAGGACCATATTTTTGGCAACGATATTTTAACAAGAAATTTTTATGGAAACAAAAGCAGGTTTTGTCCTGAAGTTGGTAAAGGAGCAGAGGAAATAGACACGGCAGGGTCGCCAGGAAGTAAAGGAAAAAAAAAAAAGCAAATTCTGTTCAGCCAGGAAGGGGGAGAAAAGAGGAAAATGCACTCAGCATTTTAGAAGTGGCTGTAAACACCGTACTGTCTGATAACTGCAAAGTCAAATTTGACCATGACCCAAAACCCTTCCAGAAAGCAACCCTGTGCTGGTCTGATGGCAGCCTGGACAATTTCTCTCTCCCCGCCTCTACTTTCGATGACTCTGCAGAAATTGTCGGAGCATGAAACTACAGCCAGCTTTTCCTAATAATATTTGCATAAAAACACAATTCATGATCTAATCTAACTGGCCAAATGGGTGTGACCCCACTCACTACCAGGTTCCTGTAATGAACACTTCCGACTGGCTGCCTCCGGAGTAGAGGCCCACTTATCCTCCGAGATGGGCTGTGTGTGAGTAGGGGTTCTGCGGAACCCACTTGGAGAAAGGTAGCCTGGGTGGGTGGCCTCCTCCAAGGGACTGCTGGACGACAGCTCCACTGAGAGAAACGCAGCTGCCGCGGGAGATGAAAGCCAGTGGCATGTGGTCTGAAGCCCGTCTCTCAGTATCCAACACAGACAACACCCGTGCTGCCCGTGGAGGGGGCTCTGCAGTGATGCTTCCTCTGTGAGCCTCAGGTTCATCTTCTTCTCCGAGAGCCAGATGTAGCCGGTGCTCGGCTAAGGCATCCCATGGCGCATCCAGAAGCCAGAGGAGGTCAGGCCCAGGACTAGGGATGCCGGGGCCCCACCCAATGAAAGAGAATCAGAAGCAAATCGCCGGGTTGGCTGAACAGAGCTCAGCAGCAGACAGACAAGGATTCTAACTATCCTTCCAGCAGGTGCCAGCCAGGCCACGTCACTCAGCTCACATCTGCCTCAGTTTCCCTATTTATAAGGTGAAGGTCAGGCAGGAGGCACAAGTGTGCAGGACAGCGCCCAGCACAGAATAAGATCAATAAATGACGATGGCCCTGGTGATTGTTGGGCTTCCCTGGTGGCTCAGACAGTAAAGTACCTGCCTGCAACGCAGGAGACCCGGGTTCAATCCCTGGGTCGGGAAGATCCCCTGGAGAAAGAAATGGTGACTCACTCAAGTATTCTTGTCTGGAGAATTCCACGGACAGAGGAGCCTTGTGGGCTACAGTCCAGGGGGTTGCAAAGAGTCGGACCTGACTGGGTGATTAACCTTTTCATGGTGATTGTCAGCATCACCACCTTTATCATCTTCATCATTTCCAGCCTCACAAAGACCACCCCCACTCCACTGGACATATTATACCTATGGCTGATTCACACTGATGTCTGACAGAAAACAACAAAATTCTATAAAGCAATTATCCTTCAATTAAAAAATAAATTAAAAAAGATCCGCCCCCTTTCCTTCCCTCCGGGAAACACACAGCCTCACCCCCTTGCTTGTTCCCTGGGTAAGAGCTCAGAGTCCTTTTGTCCCTAGATAGAAGGGAACTCTATCAGAGAGCAGGACAGATGGCAAGGCCAGTGGCCTCTCCCCTCTGCACAAGTTCAAGTGCCGTCCCATCAGTCCTCCAGTTGCTATAAATTTGACTCGCTTCTACGCAAATTGTTTCAAGACCTAAGCAGAGCCATGATGAAATCCAGAAAGAGGCAGACAGGCTGGTACTGAGAAATTAGAAATGAAGCCAGAATGGGGGTGAGGGTGGCCAAGTCCACATTAGGCCATCTAAAAGGAATCTTCCAGGTTAAAATGATAAGAATAAAATACACCTAGTGTCCCGGCACACGTGGGAGATGCTTGATGAAGGCCAGCTGCTTTCAATTTCTACTGAGAACAAGAACAAACTGAAATGAGCTGCTGGGGTTTAGGGAATCCTAAGGATGCTCTTTGGAGAAGGCAATGGCACCCCACTCCAGTGCTCTTGCCTGGAAAATCCCAGGGACAGAGGAGCCTGGTGGGCTGCAGTCCATGGGGTCGTGAAGAGTCAGACACAACTGAGCGAATTCACTTTCACTGTTCACTTTCATGCATTGGAGAAGGACATGGCAACCTACTCCAGTGTTCTTGCCTGGAGAATCCCAGGGACGGAGGGAGCCTGGTGGGCTGCTGTCTATGGGGTCACACAGAGTCGGACACGGCTGAAGCGACTTAGCAGCAGCAGCAAGGATGCTCTGAAGGACCAGAGCAGGTATTGGCTGCCCAAAGAGGTGAAAGAGAGCAGCGATGAGAGCAGACAGATGGGGTCTGGGGAGCTGGTGCCCAAAGTCCCTTTCCTGATGAGTCCAGGGAACTGAGAAGCTCACAGTAGCCAACCTCTGACTGCTTCCAAGACAGGAATCTGGAAACCTCAGAGACTCCAGGGAGGTGTAAAGGAACCCAGTGCCTCCTCCATCTGCTGAAGGAGGCTAAATGTTTGTTAACACTTTTCTTGTATGTAGTGTTGATGTCATTTCCTTTTTTCTCTAACTGTGGTAAAATATACATAACACAGAATTTACCATCCCAGCTCTTAAGTTTATGGCATTAGTACTGTCACAATCTTGTGCATCCATCACCATCTTCTACACTTCAAGAACTTATCATCATCCCAAGCTGCAAATACTAACACCATTACTGACATTTTAAGAAAGCCTCCTGTCAAAGCTATGGTCTTTCAAGTAGTCATGTATGGATATAAGAGTTGGACCATAAAGAGAGCTAGACACTGAAGAATTGATGCTTTTGAATTGTGGTGTAGTACAGGACTCTTGAGAGTCCCTTGGACTGCAAGGAGATCAAATCAGTCAATCCTAAGGGAAATCAACCCTGAATACTCATTGGAAGGACTAATACTGAAGCTGAATCTCCAACATTTTGGCCACCTGATGTAAACAGCCGACTCACTGGAAAATACCCTGATGTTGGGAAACACTGAAGGCAAAAGGAGAAGAGGGCGGCCGAGGACGAGCTGGTTGGATAGCATCATCAATTCAATGGACATGAACTTGAAACCTCCAGGAGATGGTGAGGGACAGGGATGCCTGCCATGCTGCAGTTCATGGGGTCACAGAAAGTCGGACACGATTTACTGACTGAACAGCAATGACGACAAAAAAGGCTGCAGCACCAAGTCCATCACTAGGTTCCCCCACATCCCCGGGTTGGCGGACACGCCTTTGAAAGGAGCTCAGAGCTGCAGGCAGGCCGGGGGCTTCCCCAGAGGAGCCCAAGCAGACCGAGGAGGCACCACCCCCTCATCACCACGACCCCAGCCTGGTCCTCCCCACCTCTCGTCATCCACTCACCGCAGCTGAGCCATGTCTCTGCACAGTTCTACGTTTGGTCTCCTGGTCCGCTCATCCGACGGGTCTGAGCCACCTTCAGGAAGGCAGACTTCTCCATGATGGCCTTCTTGATGGATTCGATAGTCATCTCTGTCTGGAAAATCTCCTGCAGGGTCTGTACCAGGAGAAGCAAATGCCCGAGGCTTTGGTGCCGAGCCAGCAACAACCTGCTTCCCACCCTGTGCATCTGGGACCCAGACTCGTCCTCTGCTGGGAACAGGGGTTCTCTGGGGGCCTCCTCCTTTCAACGCCATCTGAGACCTGTGGTAGGAGGTATGGCACCTGCTCGCACCCTCCAGAGAGCATCCTCCAGACATAGCGTGTGAACAGTGACACCACAGAAATGGGCAAATGCTGCAAACCCGAGCTCGCTGTCCTCCTTTCCCCAGATCACCAGCTGTTAGACATTGACTAGTGCACATTTGTACGTGACTCAGAGAAAAGCGGGGCCAGGAACTTTGAGGGCACCCACTTCCCTCCCAAATTTGTGTGTCCTTAAGTCTTAACCTTCCTGCTGTCTCTTCTCACTAATCTTAAAGAGGTTTTCCTGCCAGTGGAGGATTTGCCTTGAAGCAAGTCAGGGTCAAGCTTTGGGGTGTCTCCATGGAAGAGAGGAGTGCTGGCGGTCTGGTAAGCCCGAATTTATATTCATTTTGCCTTAGAAAAGGTTGCTCCATTTACCTAAACCTGAATCCCTCCCCAACTTGGAAGCCCTTGAAGAGGTAATGAAGTGAAAATGAGGTCATTAGGGTTGGTCCTAATCTAGTCCGACCGGTGTCCTTGTAAAAAGAAGAGCCTGAGACAGACATGCAGGCAGGGGAGACCATGCAATGATGCTGGAGAGGGTGACCATCTACAGGTCTAGGAGAGAGGACTTAGAAGAAACCAACCCTACTGATGACTTGATCTCAGACTTCAGCCTCCAAGACTGAGAAAATAAATGTCTGTTGTTTAAGCCGCCCCATCTGAGTGCTTTGTTATGGCAGCCTGAGCAAACTTAATACAGCGGTAAATAAAAATTTGTTGAACAAAGGGACTCCTCATGTCACTTTCTAAAACGTCTCTGATGGTCTCTCACTGGCCAGGGGACCCTGCCTTTAGATGACCTCTCACTCCCCTTTAGATGCCCAGGGAATCGTAACCCTCCCCATCAGTGTGACCTCTCACTCCCTTCTAGATGCCCAGGGCATCGTAAGCCTTCCCATCAGTGAGATCCACGGTCTGGCTCCACCCATTTTTCCAAGCTTCTCTTTCAGGACACACACTGTCCATGCCAGCCAGACCAGGCTCTTTACAGACCTGACTCAACCCTGATCTTCCCCCTCTCGAGCTTTGCTCATGATGCTGCCCCACCCGAATGTTCGCTTCTTCCTCCAAACCCCCAAAACAATTTCTTTATTGGCTATTTGGCAACCACAACTTGTAATTTTCTATTGTTTTTAATTGTCTGTGAGCTTTTCAAGTGACACACACCTTCTCTACAAATATAAGCTTCCTGGAACAAAAACCTTTCATCCATCTCTCTGCCCTTCACTGAAGTAGAAACTGTGTGGCCCAAATGTTTGTGGCCCAAAGAATTCACCATGAGAAAGGAAAGTGGATTCTTGCAGCCTGGGAAGAATGGCGCCCTCAATCAAATAGTACCTCCTTAGAGAAACACAGCCAACAGTGTAAGGTTCTTAAAAAGAAACAGAAAACTCTATGCAGCATAATCCACAGAAATAATAAGAGCTCCAAGCCCAATACTAAGTAATACAAGAGCTCCTTGTTTATCTTGAAACCCATGAATTCTGCCTAAATCCTTCAGTTTATTGTCCTTATAAAACAAAAGCACTTTAAAAAGTTCAATATCAGAAACATCTTGAACCACCTAATAGTTTCCTGTGTTTGGTTTTATATTCCATAAAAAAAGGGGGGGCTGAAATAATTTAACAGAAAACATCCCTACCATATGTTCTCATAATTAATTCACTTGCTAGTTACATACAGTAATTCATTAAACTTCAATAATAATATTTTTGTAACTGTTAAATACTAAGAGCCTTTCACAATATAGTGCATTTTTGTGTTCCCCAAACCAATGGATTCCAATTTCATGCTGACACTTGGCTACCTGGCTAAAATAAATGGTATGCTTTCTACTGGTTCTCATTTTCTTTAGTCTGTATGGCCAGAAGTTGTGTGCCTTATGGTGGAGATCTGTGGTCCCCAGGCCCCTGCCCCATCTTCTCCAGGTCAGCCACTGGGCCCACCCCGCAGGGCCGGGCTTACCTTTGCCAGGTGAGTCTGAATCTTATTTTTTGCATCCGCGGTTTCAGCGATGCGGTTGGTGAAAGCCAAGTTCGCCTTGTTGAACTGATTCCACATCTCATTGGCTGTCACCACCAGGACATTTTGGATGTCATCTCTCAGCTTTGCAGAGGCGGCTCGCTCACTCTGGGAGCGAAGAATGTTGTCATCGGTAAATTTGGCCCAGGACTCGGGCACTGAGACCCTGAAGAGAAAGGAAACAGATCCAGACAACGGAAACAATGATGAATCAGCCTAGACGGTCTGCAGGCAACTGTCCATCCGGCGAAAGGAAAAAAAAAAACAAAAACCAAATCACTTGATTCTGGTTTTATTGCATGAAGTGTAAACATCAGAGCAAAGCGCCTTTTAAACCTGTCTTAATTGCTCCTTGTTTCACTGCTTACTCTGGAAAGCCACAGCATATATTAAGTTCACTACCAATGTAGGGGGAGAAAGGATTGCTGAAGAGTGTGAGTATGTCCATTCATTAGAAAGGTGTCTTACCAGCCCCATAAGTGTTACGAAAAACTATTCAACCTCAGGACTAATCAAAGAAGTACTGCTGAAAACAGCTTACTAATAACCCTTTGTCAGAACAGCAAAGAGCTAAGAGAACGATTATTTTCCAGTGAGCATGTTTAGAAACAGATTCACTCACATCCTGCAGGTATATGCATTAGTCGCTCAGTTGTGTCAGGCTCTTTGCAACACCCACCAGGCTCCTCTGTCCTTGGGATTTCCCAGGCAAGAATACTTGAGTGGGTTTGCCATTTCCTCCTCCAGAAGATCTGCTGACTCAGGGGTTGATCCTGCATCTCCTGCACTGGCAGGCATTCTTTACAGTCTAAGCCACCAGGGAAGCCCTACCCTGCAGGTAGGATTCAATTCCTGTTGAATTGCTACAGGCCTGGTGGAGAGCAATGTGAACTGAGTCTCTCAAATGTCATAACCCAGAAATTCCACTTCTAATTGACACATAACATTACATCAGTTTCCAATGTGCAACATAACGATCTGATTTATGGATATATTGCAAAATGCCCACCACAGTAAGTCTAGCTAACATCCAGCATCAGACAGTTACAAATCTTTTACTTAGGATGAGAATTTTTAAGGTCTCTTCCTGGTGGCTCAGACAGAAAAGAATCTGCCTGCAATGCAGGAGACCCAGGTTCAATCCATGGGTCAGGAAGATCCCCTGAAGGAGGGCATGGCAACCCACTCCAGTATTCTTGCCTGGAGAATTCCATGGACAGAGGCGCCTGGCAGGCTACAGTCCATAGGGTCACAAGAGTCGGACAGAACTGAGTGATTCAGCACACACACAAAGAAAGGTAACACAGGGTTATCAAGATGCAGAGAGACAGGTCCTCTCAGAGAGAAAAGACCATCCATCCCAGGTCATACCCAGGGGCCTGGCAAAGAAACCATGGACAGGGCAAGTCTAACAAAGAGTGGAAATGAATTATTCAACATTCAGCTGCTTTTCAGCTTGTCTTCCTATCACCCTACCCCCCATTCAGGGCATCTAATATACTGGTAACATTTTATTTTCTTTATGCTTTATTGTGTTTTCTAGGTTTTCTGCCTCAAGCAGGTGCTATTTTCATAGTTAGGATTATAAACAACAAATAATTCTTTTACAAAAGATCACAGGATACAAGTGGCCACAGAACACGTGAGCTTACTGAAGACCTGTCCATAGCAGGCAAGTCTTACCTTTCTGCGTCTTCCCATGACTTCGAACTTACCTGTATGCTGCGTCCTTTGGAAAGCAGAGAGAATGAATTCAGTGGCGTGGAAGTCACAGGCAGCTGTGCCTACTTACGTGGCATCCACCCTCTCCACTCCACGGAAGTAGCTGACGCCATCCGACGTGTTTCGCAGATGGTGGCATTTATCGTCGATCCTGTAAGCCGACTGCTTGTCACTCAGGTCCTTCTCCAGCTCGTGCTGGGCAGCTCTGTTGGCTCTAAAAGGCAGAAAGAGTCAGAGCTTCAGGCTTAGGAAACAAAGTCACACAAGGAAGTGTGACTGCCCTTCTGGGTGGGGAACCACCCCTACCCCCTCCCTACCCCCATCCCCACACCCACTCCCTCCCATGACCTCCCATGAAAGTCTGCTCCTTCACACAATGTCCAACTTCTCCATTAAAAGGAGCTGCCCCTGCAACCTAGATGTCCATCAACAGATGAATGGATAGAGTTGTGGTACATGTATGTGGTGGAATATTACTCCATGAAAAGAATGAATTTGAGTCAGTTGAACTGAGGTGGATGAACCCAAAGTCTTTTATACAGAGTGAAGTAAGAGAGAGAAAAACAAATATTGTATATTAAGGCATATATATGGAATCTAGAAAAAATGGTACTGATGAACCTATTTGCAGGGCAGGAATAGAGATACAGATGTACAGAACAGACTTGTGGACGAAGCAAGAGGAGGAGAGAGGACGGGACGAATTGAAAGAGTAGCACCAAAACGTTCATTACCATGTGTCAAATAGCTAGCTAGTGGGAAGCTGCTGCATAGTACAGGGAGCTCTGTGACAACCTAGAGAGGTGGGAATGGGTGGGAGGTGGGAGGGAGGTTCAAGAGAGAGGGGACGTATGTATAACTATGGCTGATTCACATTACTATATGGCAGAAACCAACACAACATTGTAAAGAAATTATCCTCCAAATTAAGGAACTTCCTCTGGATATGTCCATACATATGAGTGATGAGAACGCTGTCCAGACTGCCCCTGCTATGGGCAGAAGATATGTGGACACATAGAACTGGGTATCTGCAGCCCCTCAGGCTGGCCCCCATCTTCCTAACACACAAACCATCCAGACAGGACACTGGCTTGGAGCAACCTGTCCACATCTGTGCTTCCCCTGTCTTCCTCCTTTTCCTCTTCTACACCCTAACCCCTTTCCCTTCTATTCCCAGAGAGCAATCCCCTGTGAAGTTATTAGGAATTCAGAGTCAGCCTCCTTCCATCTGTAAATGACCTCAGTTTGTGGTCACCCCAGGTCTGAGAGGTTTGCCAGGAGATAGAAACCAAGAATCAAAATGAACCTCCCTGGCAGGAGCCAGTGTGCAGAAAGAGATCAGGAATTGCAGTACCCATGCTCGTGCCCCAGCAGCCATCCTCCTGGGAAGGAGGAGCCCTTGGGGAGCTCTGAGATGCTATAATCACAGAGTGCCTACTCAGCACCCAGGAAGCAAAATGGACAAAGCAAAGGGCTCCTCCCTAGAGGAGCATACATCCTACTTAAAGGCAACAGGCAGTCCCCATAAGGAATAGGCAAATCCTGTGGCTTATTAGCAGAACAATTCAGAAAACAAAGCAGGAAAAGGGGGCCAGGAATGTGAGTGATGATTTTAAACAGGATAGTCAGGGTAGGACTCCTAGAGGAGGTGGTACTTGACCCAAGACTTGCAGAGGGAGAACCAGACCAGACAAAGCCTTACTGGCCAATGGAGGGAGCAGGTTTTTCTCTTAGATGGAATGAGAGACCACTGACTTACATTCTTCCAGGAACATTCTGATGTGGGGTTGACAACAGACTTTAGGGGACAGAGAGGTCCCATTAGCAGACACGTGCAGTTACCCAGGTGAGACACAGTGGCAGCTTAGACCAACAGGGTGAGGGTGAAGGAGGGGAGAAAGGCTTAGATTCTGGAGATGCTTTAAAGATAAAACCAGGGAAATCTCCTAGAAGATCAGACATTGGTGAAAAAAAAAAAAAAAAAACCTGATGTTGAGTCACTGGAATAGCAGGAAGCCATCAGTGGAGGTGGGCAAAATTGAGGGTGGGTGGGGGAGAAGAACACAGAAGGTCTTGCTTAATGTCTAAGTGTCTATTAACATCCAAGTGGAGATACAAAGTGGGTTGTTGGAACTGGGGAGAAAGTTCTGGGCTAGAGTGAAAATTGAGGAGGCAATCGCATAAATCACATACAGAGAGCACCTGAAAGAAGCAAAGAACTGGGTAATCCTAGTCATTTCTGAATTCTGGTCTCAGCACAGAAAAGCCACCCAGGAAAACCTGCATGGGACTGAACCAGCTGATTTCTAACTTGGCCTGTGGCTTTGGGTACTTCACTGGATCTGTCAGAGCTCTTAATTTTGTGGTCTGTAAAGTAGAAATGAGGGTAGCAGCGTGCAGGTCGTCTGCATTTTTTGAGTTCTAAGTCAGTGTATCTGTGTACACAGGATGAGAGAAGAGGGAGCTGCCTTCCTGCTGCTTCCTGAGGCCGGTCTCTCACCTCAGGCTACTGGGTTGAATCTCTGGGACTCGAAGACCTTCCTCATCTGTCATCTGGGACCAAGATGCTCCCCAGGCTTCCTCTCTCGGGCTGACACCCTTGACCTCCTCTGACCTGACTTCAGAACCTCCTTAGGAAGGTCTTCTCTCCATCCACCACCCTAGCACCCAAGACGGGAGAGATCTATGCTGCCATGTTTGTTCCTAATGAGACTCCATTCTCAGCTGAGATCCTCACTGGTCTCATTGTTTCTTCCTTCATTATTCCTCCCAAGACAAGTAGAGTTGAAACCCCTCTCCCATTGCCTCTACTAGACCGAGTCCAGTAACCATGTTAGGGATTCCAGCCCCCATTTCCTAGATGGAGAAACCTTCCCAGGAAAGGTGGGCATTTTGGCCACTGTGTATTAAAGAGCAGAGGATATGGAAGATGGGTGGCAGATTTTAGATTATGAAAAAAATGAAGATTAGGAACTGGACCGGAAGAAAACAGAACAATCATTGGAACCACACTGAACTGATTCTGCAATTTCCAAGGAGCAGAAACCAGAAATTAATATCACAGCTGCTGTGTCTTGCATTTATAGCTTAAGTGAACTGTCCACTTACTTAACCAAGCCTGGGCAGTCAGCCATCCACAACCAGTCCTTAGCTATTTCTGAATTTAAAAAGCCCTTTCAATCACAGCTTGAGAGACACCTTACCATCTGAACCTGACTGACCTTCACAGCATCCATCCTGAAGGTCAGCAGACTGAGAAAAACCACCACTTTCAGAGCACCTGTTCCCTTGGCTACATCACACATTACTGCTGACAACATCAGTACTGGCAGAAGGAGCGTTCCCTTTGTGTGAGATACTCCACACCACTTCCTTCCCTGGCCATCACCAAATGCATGTTGATCTTTCCAGCCCTTCCAGCCAGTACTTTTTCTATGCTGACAGTTGTTATCATGGCTTTGAACCCTCCTTCGACTTTTTTCCTTTGCCCTCAACCTCCACTACAAATATTAAGTATAAATATTAAGTACCTACTATCTACTACAGAGCGAGACAGAGGAGCCTGGTGGGCTACAGTCCATGCGGCTGCAAAGAGGTGGACCCGACTGAGTGACTGAACTGAACTGAACTATCTACTATTGCCAAGAGAAGAATAATTTGTATTTGGTTAGAGAGGAGGATGGGTGAATGATTGCAATGCCATGGATGGAGTGAATGCAAAGATGTCATCACAGCACCAAGGGCCATCTACCAGGGTTGCCAGGAAACCAGAGAAGGCTGAGCTTTTAGGAGGAGCAGAGTAAATATAAAAGTGAAAGCGAAAGTAGCTCTCAGTCGTGTCTGACTCTGTGCGACCCCATGGACTTATAGCCTGCCAGGCTCCTCCGTCCATGGAATTCTCCAGGCAAGAATACTCGAGTGGGTAGCCAGTGCCTTCTCCAGGGGTAAATATAAAAGTGTCACAATTCATCACTTTTCCAGCTGTTGATCTGAACATGTACAAGTCAATCTCTTATCAAAAAATAAAGTCTTTTGAGTTAAAAGAAACCTTGGTCATACCTCAGTGTAGGACAAAAATCCTTTCTAAACCATTGCAAAACAATATTTCTTAAAATAAAAATCTAAAGTAAATATCCCAAGTTTCATCTTAACCTCTAAATAAAAACATATATGTGCATATGGATGTGTGTCCATGTATAAGAAATCCTTACATAAGAAGTTAACAGAAATCTGATTGGGAGGCATGGAAGTATAGCTTCATGATAGATTTTTAATTGTATAGAGAAGTTAAAGTTCTTACGCCAGTTGGGCAATGGCTTTGTCCAAACACAGCTTCATCCTTTCTTGGCAACACAGAATAATATCAACTTCCTACTCAATTGAAAGAAAAGGAACATTAATGTTTTGATTATTGAACATAACGTTCAAAGTCAACAATGTAACAAAACATCAATGAGGAAAACCTTGTTACTGGGAAAATTGTGACATAAAATAAGAAAATAATTTGATACCTCCTTATTTACCTATATGCCCCTATGACATTGCTGTCTCAATAGTAGACTGAAATTCATCCTTTACAGGGTTATAGGGAAATTATATTATGGAACAAGTTGGGACAGGGGTAAAATTTTAGGAGTTTTATCTCTTATTGCTGGTCTTTAATTAAATCAGTGGATCAATTAATCAAATTCTGGTGATGCACAGGTTGAATTGAATGCATGGCTTCTTCTGTACTAAGTACTCTTCCAAGAAAAGCAAATCTGGGAGGGAAAAGGATAGCCTAAAAGGCAGTTCTCTCTGAAAGTGCATGTGACTTTCAAATAATCCAGTTTTATGTTCCAGACAGAGCCCAGCCTCCACCCTGGAAGGCCAGCCCTCCGGTCGTCCAGCCTCTTGCCCTCAGCCCAGCTCCTATACTGGTATAAAAAGCTGCACCATTCACGCCATCTGCTTGGCCACACACGTGGTACTTTGATGCTGCTAGAATGTATACACTGTTGACATATGTTGTAGCAGAGATTGCTTCAATATTCACTTCCCTTTGAACTTCATATTCACATATCAGAACCCTAAATAGCACCAAGAAGACATTTAAGAAGTGCGCATAAGCACTGTTGCCACTTTTTCAAGTGAAAAATGATCACACCATCCTATTGAACAATGACTCCTGAGCACTCTCCTGTGACATAAAACAATACTGTGATAAACAACCTCAAAAATATTTAGACACCACTAATGGGGATGCCTTTTTCCAAGGTTTTGACAAGTGCAGCCAAGCTGCCCTTCAGAAAAGTTAGACCTAGTTATTAATCTAACAATAAATGAAGGTGAATTTCCTCACCTCACACACCCAGGGGACACTATGATTGCTCTCAATCTTTGCTGATGTGACAAGCCCCCCACATAAAAGCACACTTGTCCAGATTTGCATTTTAATGACTATGTATTCGTTCATGATTTGCCTTCCTTCTTTTGTGAACCACCTGTTCATGTGCTTGTATAGCTTTTCTGTTGTTTTTCTTATTTATAAATATTCTTATATTTAGAGTTCAATCTTTTCCTATTATATGTCATAAGTATAACATATGTGATATGTGAAGTCGCTCAGTCATGTCCAACTCTTTGCAACCCATGGACTGTAGCCCAACAAGCTCCTCCGTCCATGGAATTCTCCAGGCAAGAATATTAGAGTGGGTTGCCATTTCCTTCTCCAGGGGATCTTCCCGACCCAGGGATCGAACCCAGGTCTTCCACATTGCAGGCAGATGCTTTAACCTCTGCACTGCTAGGGAAGCCCCAAAGTGTCATAAAATATTTTTTTACCAGTTTGGTCCTTGCCTTTGTATTTTGTGTGTGGTGTTTTTGATACAGACATTTATGATTTCTATGGTGTTAAACTCTTAAAAGTTCCCCCTTTGGGTTTCTGCTTTCATTAATTTGATTTTAAAGTCTTCTTCTCTTCAATGTTAATTATTACTCAACCATATAATCTTCTTATTCTTTCATTGCTTAATTGGTGAACATAAAAATATTATGCCTAGAGCTTATTTCAGTGATAAGCCTCCTGCCTGATCCTCTGATCCTCTGAATGATTGGAGTAAATGAAAAGCTAAATCCCCACATGTGACCAAGTTCCCCGACTCTTACAGGCAGCAAGGATTTCTCACGTGTTCTCATCATAGGTTTACATGTCTTTGATTTTCAGTACTATTCAGTCTTCATCTTTCTCTCTGGCTTGGTGTGTGTATGTATAGCTAGTTCACAGAGGTATTGACAAAGGATCCATGGAATCCTTTTGCTTAGAAAACACCACTTAAAACCCAAAATCTCAGTGAGCTTCTATGCTATGTGCACACAATGCACACAGAGGGAATTCCTGGAACTTCAAGTGGAAAAAAAATTACATTTAATGAGATACTTGCTATGAGATCCTTCAGCAGTATTTTTTACATCTGAATTTAAATAATGTCATATGGTGAACGTCATGGTTGGAGGTAGAAGGCTTCGTGGGGATAGGGAATGCCTGAAACCAAAGACTTTTGGAACCTGTTCCCCAACGCTAACACCTACTAATCCATACTCACACATGGGCCTCCGGGAAATGCTCCCAGTGGAGGCAAATGCAGGTCAAATGCGTTATCCCCTCATCCGCCCATGAAAAGAACGTTTACAGAAGATGGTGGACACAGACAGAGGGCAGAAGTGTAAGAAGAGCCCAAATGTAATCAGATCAATAGCTACTGCCCAACACCCAGGGAAGCAAACAGAGATCATGGCAGGAAACCCGAGAACAACATACTAGGAGCCTGGCAAGTGGGCCCACTTCCCTCTGGATCCTGAACTTGGGGAGAAACAATAAACCCCATGAATAAAAGGGTCACGGTGACTGCTCTGCCTTTCTCAGAGTCTCAGTGATCAGAGTGAATATGTTGTGGCTTAACATGGAAAGAGAACAAGAAGATGCATCCAGGCATTTGAAGAATCTCGAATGAATCCTACTTTGAGCAGGTGAAACCTTTGCGAGGCATCTCATTACGGTTCTCCTCTTGGGAGCTATATAGTCTTGGGATGGGGAGAGGGGTTGGGGGACAGAAAAGAGACTTCACAGCCTCTGTGAAGCCTTTGGCTTCCCCTCACCTCAAGCAAAACCCCGCCTTGTTGCCTCACACTCCTGGGTCTTGGGTGGAATAGTGGTGAAAGACACTTTGCATCAGTTAGCTCAGCTCCAAGGCTGGCTTTGCAGATGCTGGGACCAAAGGCAAGTTATAAACTAAGGGAGATAACACTTACCTCTCTAGGCTTCAGGGTAGATAATTACATGCCTCTCAGGTGAAAAGTTCTCAATAAGGTGTGGACCTTACAACATGACATGGGTCATAGAGCGTGATTTAGAACTTGATCCTCACGCACAATGTGGGTTCCACCCTATTCTCAGCTGAGGGACATCGGCCAGGTCACAAGAACCCTGAATGCTGACCACACATGTGGCTGTGTGCTGACTCAGCTACACCCTGAACTGTGGACATACAGTCATTTCTGGGACCTCACTGTTAACAGACCCTGCTTCTAGTGAAAGGTCATTCTATGTATCCACGTTAACTGAGCCTTTTTAAGTTTGGGGAAAGCGGGTCATCTAACACACTCTTAACAGACAGAAGAGGTTACTAAAATCAAACTGTAAGTCCAATTGTATCTGGAATCTGGATGATGGCAAATATCACCTGTAGGAGTGGACACTCCATTTCTTTGTGGGGTTGGCTTTGTTTTGTTTTGGTTTTTCTATTGTTGTTGGGGGTTTTGTTTTGTGGACTCTTAGTTCCCCAATCAGGAATGAAACCCATGCCCCCTGCAGTGGAAGTGTGCAGTCTTAACCACTGGACCACCAGGGTTTCTATATTCAGTGTCTTGTAATGATGATACTCTCAAATTCTCACGTATCCTTGAGTTTGGGATGCAGAAGGCGTTTCCTTAAAGATCTGCATTCTCAGTATTTGCTCCTCCATCACTTGAAGTTGACCCATCACCTAGTTAGTTGTGAGGAGGCTGTAGTCCCCCAACCTATTTAGAGGCGGAAATCCCAGATAGGGAAGGCATGTCTTGCTACTGGCAGTGAGAACCCAGCCAGACATTCTTTCCATGCTGGCATCAAGGTTCTATTCAATACTGTCTCAGAGCAGAATCCTCCTGGGACTGAGTCATAGAACCAGTAACAGGCCCCTCAATAGGAAGAAGGCAGAAGGCATCAGGGTCCAAGAACAGTTCACTTTCAGGCTTCATGAATGTGAATGAAAAAATGAGTTATCAACGGACACATGTTTGGCACTTGGGGATGCAGAATGAATGCTTAATAGAGTATACAAGCTGAAAAACAGAAATGGAGAAGAGTACCGGGTACATAAGAGCTGAAACCTTTCAGGAATGGCAGAGAGCTGGTGAGAGAGGGCATAGGCAGTAAGGTCAGAGAATGGAAAACAAAATCATCTTTAGTTGGTGGAAGGTGGAAGAGAGCCTAATGGGAGGACCAGCACCATACATCAGATATAACTATAAGCTTCTGGATGGCAATTTCGCTGCATGTCAAAAGCTCTACAAATGCATGTACCCTTTGATAAATCAATTAGATTTTCAAAACTGTATTCTAAGGACATAATCGGAAATACATACAGTTATTGATACCATACCTGTATGAGGGCAAGGGCCACTTGGAAATCTCTACCTTTCCCTCTATTTGGCTTTGAACCTAAAAATGCTCTAAAACATTGTCTTAAAAAGTAGCACTGCCTTTCCAAACCTACATTTAAGAATAAACACCATTGAGCGTGTATCCCACCAAGAAAAGCACTGTTCAAATTCATAGATTAGCATAATTCTAATCTTGAAGATATGTTTGTGTGTCTTCAGATTGGGTGTCATCTATCCAAGCGTGATTAAGAAAAAGACCAAAACACTCTAAAATGAATAGTCATTCCTAACTGAACTTTGAGTGATTATCTTTTCTTTTTTATCTTCTTTATCTGTTTATATTTATTACATTTTTCAAATTCCCTCAGGAAATATCTATTACTTTTATAACCCCCCCAAAATATATCTTTATAAAAAAAATAACACACTCCTACTAGATAGCACAGGGAACTATATTCAACATCTTGTAAAAAACCATAATAGAAAATATGAAAATAAATATATACATGTGTATATTTTATACACACATACACTCATATATGAATCACTCTGCTGTATACCAGAAGCTACGAAGTGAAAGTTGCTCAGTCGTATCCGACTCTTTGCAACCCCATGGACTATACAGAACATGGAATTCTCCAGGCCAGAAATACTGGAGTGGGTAGCCTTCCCCTCCTCCAGGGCATCTTCTCAACCCAGAGACTGAACCCAGGTCTCCAGCATTGCAGGCAGATTCTTTACCAGCTGAGCCACAAGGGAAGCATAAGAATACTGAAATGGGTAGCCTATCCCTTCTCCAGCGGATCTTCTCAACCCAGGAATCTAACTGGGGTCCTCTGCACTGCAGGTGGATTCTTTACCAACTGAGTTATCAGGGAAGCCCGTTGTAAATCAACTACATTTCAATAAAAAAAATTAAATGTATTTTTTTCTAATGCTATAAATATCTGATACTACAACTCCCTACTTATAAGTGTCTTTATGTAACATCATTTTTGTTTCTATACATTAAATGGTAAATGCACATTTGCAAGTAAGTTTCTTGTTATTGAAGGATTTGCCCCATATTTACCGTCAGCAGCTCTTTTTCCACTTCATCATGAACTAGATCAATTCCCATTCTCTTCTCTCGATGAAATAGACATTCTCGGGCTACCTACAGACACAGAAATAATGGGAAACACTAATACAAACTCACTAAAATCAGTGACTAGCATTTCTAATAACCTGTTTCTAAGACAAGTCAATAAATACTTCCAATACCAACTTTTCAAGCCATTTTGTTGGAAACCAAACAAGAAACTCACTGTGACAACTAAATGAATCCCTACTGCTAGTGAAAAGGTAAAGAGTTTGAAAAATTACTGATTTGGAAAGTTGACAGAATGAAGCAGATGGTGTCCTACTTAACCCCCACAGATCATCTGAGAAAATTATTTGGCATTAATTCCCTCTAGAGAATAGTTCCTTCTAGTTATAGTTCACTATAACACAAATCATAGTCTTCAAGGTATTTCTAAATATTTTCTACTGAGAAGTGAGAGGAATAAACAAGTGGTTATTTAAAGACACCAAAACATTTGTGTAGCCAAAATCCAGGTGATTATTAAGTACCATTTATTGCTTTCCTAATCATAAAAATAATACACCTTAATCATTAAATTAAAAAAAAGAGAGAAGTTGAAATTTTTATTCATATTCTTATCACCATTGTGTTTGTTTTTTAACAAAACAGAAGTTATAATGCCCTCATAATTTTACATCTTAGGACTGATATTAAATAGTAGACCTGAAATAGTCTTTGAGACAAAGTATGTTAATGACTTCAATAGAAAATAGCTTAAGTAGCCAACAACTAAATTATGTATGACAGAACATTATGTGTTAAAATACTGTTTTTCAAAGAGTATTTCATGACATGGGATGATTGTATAATTTAAAAAATTTTTAAAGCATAAAACATAATAGTATGTACACCATAATCTGGATATAATATCATTGAACAAAATCTTGGAGTGAATCTCTAATTTTTTAATAGTACAATGTACACTTACTAGAAGATGAATTAATGGGTTGAAGGAAACTCTTATTTTAATGTGTATTACAAAATTGCTTTCCAGCAAGTTTCTACTCATCCATAGTCTACTAACAATATACTGAGTATCTGTCGTCTGCATTTTTGCTGACCCTATACATTATCAGTTTTCATTTTTTGCAAATTTGAATGAGCCTAAGAAGTTTACTTCATGCCTTAGCTTGTATTTGTTTCAGCTTGCATGTTTATCATTGAGTTTTAATATTTTTTCCTACATACAATGGACCATCAGTATATCCTCTTTTGAGATATATCTGTCATGTGACTAATTCTCACTTTAATTAGGGTCTTCTGCTATGTGCTGGTTGTAAATGTTTATAAACACACAAGATTTCTGGACCAAAAAAACTGCAGAAAAGAAATTTAAATTATACCCATCTTATGGAAATCATTAATCACTGAAAGGAATGGTAAGGGAAGAAATTTAATCTCCTCTGGAATTAAGTAAAAGTGGCTACCATTTTAAGGGTTCATTAAAGTGGGAGTGGCGAGGGATGTAAAACAGACCAGAAATCCTCAAATGATCCAGAGCTCAGAGAAAGTACGGAAGGACTTCTGATCCCCAAAAAACAATTCATGATAAGTTCATTTAAAACAATCTCATTAGTGTCCTATAGACCTTTCTCAGTGTTTCTGTGCTTCTTTGTATTTGTGTGCACTTGTGTTCAGTGGGGAGGAGGCACAATGAGAAGTTACAGTGTGGGGGGCGGGTCTCCAGCAAACCCTCCAACCCACTAGACTTCCAGCTCCTCAACACTCTAATCTCTTCTACTACAGATGTCATAAAATAAGACCTACTGGAAATGCTTATCACTTGGAAAATGAGTTATACAAACATGGAGTAAAATGGTGTTAGCCTTGCCCATCCACACACATACAACTTCTCAAATAATTTGTCATTTGTACATCTTCAAAGAAAGAATGTTTTCTTTCAGTGGTAGTGGATAGAATGGGGTCAGGGTAAGCGGCAGGGGGTGGGGTGGTGGGGAGCAACATACACTCAGAGAGTTAGCGGTAATTGGGTCTCCACTCAGAAGCCTAATCAGAGGCCAGTAACCAGATGAAAGGCTGCCTCCAAGACCACAACTGGCTCAAACTTCATCCCATTTCTCTATTTAATCAAACTCATTCCATCTCCTAAGAAGGTCTCATTTGATCATTTTACTGTACCCCAAAGTGGAACCACTACATGTACACAGAAGGCGTTTCATGACATAGACTAAAAGAGCAGCTTATCTTTTTCTTTTCAAACAATGTTTATGTTAGACCAGGGACAGCAATGACCAAGCAGCCTATTTAAGAGATGGGAAAATGGCATTTTCACCATAAAATACTGTGTGTCCTAAGAATGTCGCTTTTTCATACTGTTCATGGGGTTCTGATGGGAAGAATACTGAAGTGGTTTGCCATTCCCTTCTCCAGTGGACCACGTTCTGTCAGAACTCTCTAACACGTATGGTGGGAGAGCTGGACTACATGTATGTATGGATGGATGTGAGATACAGTAATGTATGGATGTGAGAGTTGGACTATAAAGAAACTGAGCACTGAAGAATTGATGCTTTGGAACTGTGGTGTTGGAGAAGACTCTTGAGAGTCCCTTGGATGGCAAGGAGATCAAACCAGTCAATCCTAAAGGAAATCAGTCCTGAATATTCATTGGAAGGACTGATGCTGAAGCTGAAACTCCAATACTTTGGCTACCTGTTGCGAAGAATTGACTCATTGGAAAAGACCCTGATGCTGGAAAGATTGAAGAGGGGAGGAGAAGAGGATGACAGAGGATGAGATGGTTGGATAGCATCACCGACTCGGTGGACATGTGTTTGAACAAGCTCCGGGAGTTGGTGATGGACAGGGAAGCCTAGGATGCTGCAGTCCACGTGGTCACAAAGAGTTGGACACAACTGAGTGACTGAACTGAAGAATGTTGCTTTAATTAGCCTGTGTGCAGAATTTTCTCTTTTTCTTTTTTTTTGGCTGTGCCACTGGCCCTGCAGATCTTTGTTCTCCAAGCATGGATTTTACCAGTGACCTCAGCAGTGAAAACACAGAGTACTAACCACTGGACCACCAGAGAATTCCCAAATTCTTTCTACTTAAACAGCTGTTCTGAAAAATGTGTGAAAAATAGCAGTGGTTATCATCAATGAAACCTGTTACAGATATATTGATAGGGGCTTGGCACCTACAGGTTAAGTGGAATATACTGCAATAGATAAATGACCTTGACAATTCAATGACTGGGTCATCATCCTTTTAATAAAGTCTTATATTTACCTGAAGAGGAGCTTCTGTCTCCATCAAAGCCCTCTCCAATCTTTTCTTAATGTCAGTTAGTTCATTTGTCTCTCCAATCATTGCATCCAACTCATGAATGATTTCAGATTTCCAAAACCCTATGTCGTTGACTCGTTCTCCCAAATTTTGGGTAGAGTCTGCCTGGGTTTTTCTTGTTTGCTGATATTTGTCTTGAATCAAGCGAGATGTATCCACCCTTAGCCTCTCTGAATTGTGTCGGGAAGTGCTGGACTCTTGAAAGTTGGTTAGGTTGGACCTGTACAATCGTCAGGTGTATACCTGGTGAAGAGGGTGGTTCTGTTGGAGACAAAAGGTAGCATGGTGCTCTCGGACACCCTCTGAGATCTGGTGCAGTACGGGTCCAAGGTTGGCCAGTTGGAGGCTGCTTTGTAGTATGTGCTTGGTCTCCAAGGCAGGCTCAGGCTATGGGTCAAATTGTAGTGAGGGAAGCGATCCCTGTAGCTTGAAGCCATGGTACTGATGGCTGGTAGGAAGTTGGTTGGTGTTGGTCTAGGGTGGGCATAAGTTGCCGTTAAGGTAGAACCTAGAAGCTCCATGATGCTCAAACACTATTTGTAAATCTCTCCTGTTTAAAAGAGGTCAGGAAGGCAAAAATAGATAGTCACATAAACAAACTTAGGCAAAAACTTACACATAAAAGGTCACATCTGGCTTACTATAAGTAGCAGTGATAAAGCATTGGATATTTGTTTTAATTTGATGTCCACCTTCACTAGTGATAACATACCCCAATTTTTTTTTTATCTCTGTATCTCTAGACTGTGTTCAAATCACATTTTTTGTAGACTGGCCATTTGAGTTTTTGAAATATTTGTTTTAATTATGAGAAGTAACATTGTCTTGTAACAGGTTCAAATCAAGAGCCTAAACCATGCTTTTTAACAGGGTGGGTTCAAATCTTGGCTGAGCTCTTTACTAGCTGTGACACGTTGTGCAAATGATTTAACTTCTCAGTGCTTCATCTCTAAATTGGGAATAATAATAGCAATCACTACTTTGGATTGTTATAAGCAGTATCAGCAGGAAGGGGTTCCTTAGTATTCCCCTGCCCCAGCCCCCATTGAGCTTTCTAAATAAACACACAGTCAGAGTAGCAATGGCAAGTATGCGAACATAGCTCAAGGAAGTACCCCGATACCCTTTTCCTGGCAACCTGCCGCCTCCAATATACACAGACATGTAACTCAGCCCCTGCGGGGCTATGAGGATCGAGGCGGATGAGGCTGAGTGTTTGGAATACTTAGCACAGTTCCAGGCACAAATAAATGCTCAATAAATGTTAACTTTAAAATTACTAGTGTAGAGGAATAAACAAAGTAAAAGATGAATATCCATTCTTTCCCATCAAAAAACTACTTCTCAGAAGTATACATTGTGAACAGTTCATTAATAATTTTATCTTTCCAGATTTCTTCTTTTCTTATACTAACACATAGACTATTTTTAAATCGATATACATCTCCCTAACATACATACGCACAGGGCTTTTTAATGCAAAAACTGAATTATCGTAATCATTATATGTATGATTCTGAAGAACCTAGGTTAAAATTTTAAGTCCCCTTTATGTTAAAACCCCGGAGGCAGGCCATGCCTCACGGAAGATAACTTTCCCCTTATCTGGTGACTCAGAGTCTCCTGGTCCCTAACAAAGCCCCATTCTATTAATTCTTAACTGATGACTTACAACCTAGTTTCCTGACCTTGCGAAGAGACCCCCTCTCAAAAAGATGTATTTTCTGTCGGACTTTTCCGGGTAATTGTTCTTCTAAGAACTGGCCAAGCGCCACAGGGTGGTCAGTCAACTGTTTCGACTTAATTACCTGCAGACCTATCCCACCAATCAAGCGTCCTCACCCCACCTACACCTGCCTATGGCTCCCTACCACATTGTTCCCAATATCCTGACCCCACCCACACCTGCCTGTGATTTTTCGGTATAAAAGTTCCTCGCGATTAGTGTTCGAGGTTCATCTCCTCAGGTGGAGATTGAACCCCGGCGCGCCGGCCTAATAAATCCTCTTGCCTGTTGCATCGAATCCGAGTCACTGTGGTCTTTAGAGTGACAGATCCTGAGAAAAGGCCGTTAGGTCTTACAATTCCAATAACATGCCTTTTTTAAAACAAACGTATTTTGGATCTCTCTCCTTATTGAAACATATAGATGCACTTCATCCTTTGGGGGGCTTCCCAGGTGGTGCCAGTGGTAAAGAACCCATCTGCCAATGCAGGAAACGTAAGAGACACAGGTTCGATCCTTAGATCGAAAAGATCCCCTGGAGGAGGCGTGGCAGTCCACTCCAGTGTTTTTGCCTGGAGGATCCCATGGTCAGAGGAACCTGGAGGGCTACAGTCCATAGGGTCGCAAAGAGTAGGACACAAGTGAAGCGACTTAGCACAACCTTTTTTACCAGCTGAAAAGTAGTCTATTGTCTGGAATTTGAGGTCACTGTCAGTCCACAAAGCCAAGGATGCCATAGACTATGACATACATTTCAGCATCTAAATGTTATTCTACTTGGGGATTAATGTCTATGGACTCATTTACTGAAAATAAAATATAATATCAGATCCATTTTTGTAGTCTGCTCAAAAAAAAAAGACAAACAAAACAAAAACAAGTTCAACGATTCTTTAAATAGCTGTTTTGACACCATTGGTACCCAAACCACAAAATGATCTATTTGTCGAACTGTAGCTAAATCAAAATCCACTCAGATCACCTGTGATGAAAAAGCTGCCCGTCGCCACAGGTGGTGTCTCCCATGACACTAGCTCCCTGACTATTTCCTATTTCTCCCCTCCCTCAGCCCCGAAATGCCTTATACTGGCCAAGCTTAGGTTACAACAGAAAAAACGAAAGCCTTAACAACCACTTTCCATTGTGAATCTCTGAAACACACTGCTTTTTGAAAAAGCAAATTCAAAGTAACTTGAGACCTTAGGGCCCTTATGGCAATCTTTAGTTTCAACCTCTTTCTCAAGTCCCATATAGAAATAAACTGGTCAGTTTTCTTTGAGCCAGAAGCTTCAAGTAAGACTAGACCACCCTTGATTGGCTTTTTTTAATTACTGACAACAATGAATCTAAAAGTTAATGTCACACTTGGTTCTTCAACCATGGAATTCCAGGTGTAGAATTACTACATGTATTTAATCAACATCTATGATGTTGAATCTTAAGGCATTTCAATCCATGTTTGTCAAATATTGAACCATGAGTCATCCACTCCAAAGGCTGATATGTGAAAGGCTGAGGTTCACAAGCCAGAAAAGACCTATGAATCAAGAAAATCAATATGGCTTTAAAAGCATCCAGTAATATCCTTCTCCAGAGGATCTTCCCAACCCAGGGATCGAACCCGGGTCTCCCGCATTGGAGGCAGACGCTTTAACCTCTGAGCCACCAGGGAAGCCCAATATTTTTAAATTAGAGATGGGATATAATTTAAAACCTGGAATCTGAAGTATAAACTCAGTTGTTTAAAAAAGTTCCCAGATATAGGGCTCCTCACATATGGCAGTAAGTTTCACATGAGAGATAACATTCTCTCTCTATTCCATACTCCAACATTCCATATTCTAACTCCAGTAGGCCATTTTATCAGTCATGACTCTGCTCAATTGCTCAGTCGGGTGTGACTTTTTGTGACCCCATGAACTGTGACCTGACAGGCTCCTCTGCCCATGGAATTTTCCAGGCAAGAATACTGGTGTGGGTTGCTATTTCCTATTCCAGGGGATATTCCTGACTCCAGGGCTCGAATCCATGACTCTTGTGTCTCCCGCATTGACAGGTGGATTCTTTACCACTCTACCACCTGGGAAGCCCCATAAGTCATTTAGGAAGACCTAATAAAAGACAACAGCATGGTAATTTTTTCCCCATATTGGCCAAGAAAATTAAGAATGTCATGGCCCCTAAAATACTTAACTCAAAATAGATTTCTGCCTCCAACCAGGATAGAGCAATAAAAAGTAGACTTAGCCTCTTCCAACTGAAAAACCAGACAAAATATATGCAGCAACTCTTTTCAAGCAGCACAGGACTCCAATCCCTGAGAGAAGAGAAACAAATATGGTGAGCCCTTTCATCACCTGGAGGCAATTTCCAGACCATGGGGAAAACAGATGAAAACCAAACACAGCCTGGAAGCTCTGACCTCAATTTGTGAGTTTAGGAGGAGGTCAGAATTTGGAAAGTCTGAGACAGCTGGAAGTTGTGATGCAGGATTCTGGAATAAAATGATTTATGCAGAAACAGAGCTCCATAAATCTATGTAGGGTCCACTTGAGTCTTTGCTGAGTAATAGACTGTACAGACATCAGAGACATTCCACAGACCTTAGCAAAGAACGATGGCAGTGCTGTTAGCTGAACAATTCCTAGAGCCAGAGAAAGCACAGAGACATTTTGAACCCAGACCAGCTGGAGTAGAGACCTGTTAGTGATCACCTGGAGACCCCAGAGAGGTCACACATTAGAATGGGACGGATATCTCTAGAATGAAAGTACTAAAGACTCTAGAAAAGCTTGAATACAGGCCTCAAAGAACTGAAGCTAACCCACAAGTAAAGTGCCTGACAACAACAAGATGCTGAAACATATATCACAATGTCCAGCACCCAATCAAAAACATACAGACATGCCAAGAAGCAGAAAAATGTGACCCATAAACAGGAGAAAAATCAGTCAACAGAAGCAGGCATGAAAATGGAGGAGATGTGATGAAGATAGAAAACTATGTACGAGTATTTAAAGAAAGACGAGAACGTACTAGAGATATGGAAGACTTAAAACACCAAATGAAACTTTAAGGATCCTGTGAAACAGACCACCAGTCCAGGTTTGACGCATGAGACAGGGTGCTTGGGGCTGGTGCACTGGGATGACCCAGAGGGATGGGATGGGGAGGGAGGTGGGAGGGGCGTTCAGGATGGGGAACACATGTCCACCCGTGGCTGATTCATGTCAGTGTATGACAAAAACCACTACAATACTGTAAAGTAATTAGCCTCCAATTAAAGTAAATAAATTTTTTTAAAAAGAAACTTTAACGATAAAACATACAATATGTATTTTCACAATTTCACTGGATTGGGTTAATTGCAGAATAGACACCAGAGAAGCAAAGATTAGTGAGCTTAAATCTAACCAAACCAAATCACAGAGCTTTTTAGTTAACTGAAAAAAATGAAAAGGGGCTCAGTAAACTACAGTATAATATCTAGTGGTCTAACATCATGTACTCAGAATGTCATATTAGGAGGAGAGGAGACAAAATATGTAAAGAAATAATGGCAGCAAATTTCCCAAATTTGGTGAAAACTATGAACCCCTAGGTCTAAGGGCCCCACACACTCCAAGAGGATAAGTACAAGCCTGTGTGTGTGCACACACACCACCACTACGATCACCTCCTCAAGGCTCATCTTAATAAAAGTACTGAAAGTCCACAAGAAAGAGAAAAACTTTAAATCAGAGGGAAAAGCACGTTAGGTAGGCAAGAAAAAAAATAAGTGAAGAATTCTTCTCAGAAGCTCTGCAAGCCAGAAGACCATCAAACAACCTCTTTAAAGACTGGACGAAACTGTAATCCTAGAATTCTATTCCAGTGAAAGTATCCTTCAAAGATGAAGTTGAAAATAAAAGTTTTTCTTAATAAAAGAGCAAAAGGCAAGAAAATTCAGCAACAGCAGAACTGCAGTAAGAGATTTGGTAAAGGAAATTCTTCAGGCAAAAGGAGATTATACCAGATGGAAACTTGAATCTGCCCAAAGGAATGAAGTGTCAGAAATGTTAAGTATGTGTGCTAATAAAAAAAAAAAAAAAACCTTTTCTAACTCCTAAATTTCTTTAGAAGATGGTTGTTTAAAGTAAAAATAATAAAAAATGTACTGTGAAGTTTATTATAAAAAAACAAAAGTTGTATGATAATAATAGCACAAATGATGGGAGAGCTGAAATGGAAAAGTAGTACTGTAAGGTCGTATGATTAAATGGAATAATGTTATTTAAACGTATACTGCAATAAGTCAAAAATGCATACTGTAAACTTTAGAGCATCAGTTCTCAAAACATGATCCAGGAAACCATAGGCTTGCCTCAGACCTCCTCTGGGGTGACAAGGTCAAAATTATTTTTATAGAAAACACCCAGATGCAATTTGCCGTTTTCATTCTTGTTCTCTCACAAACGTACACTAGAGGTTTCCAGCGGTGACATTACATGTGCTATCACGATAGACAATACAGAAATAGATACGAGAGCTGGATAAGAGAAATTTTAAAACTATACCAAAAATGTAAAACAACACCAGTCTTCTCACTCAATTTGTTTCAGAAAACATGGTTTTTCAATGGAATGTGCTATTATGCTACAAGAGGCTTTCGTTGTTATTTTTTAAAGAGTTAGCATTTTTAATTTCTCAATTTTAATTTCTAATATGCATCAACAGTGTAATTAAATTAAAGCTCTACAAGATATGTTCTCTCTGACCATATCAGAGTTAAACTAGAAATCAATAGTAGAAAGGTATTTGGAAAATTTTCAGAAAGTAGGAAACTAAACAACACACTTCTAAATACCCTTTGAGTCAATGAAGAAATCACACAGGAAATTAGAAAATATTTTCAACTGAATGAGAATAAAAAACAGACCATATCCAATTTATGAAATGCAGCTAAGTATATTTTGAGTGAGGCTTTTAGCTTTAAACGCTTATACTAGAAAATAAGGAGCTAAAATCAATGAGCTACACTTTCATTGTAATGGCTAGCAAAAAAACAAGAAAGCAAAGTAAACCCAAAGTAGAAGTAATAAAAAGTCAATGAAATAGAAAAATGAACAAATTGTTGGAAAGCAATGAAATCTTAACAGTAAAATTGATAAACCTCTTGCAAGACTGATCCAGATTTTAAAAAGGAGAAGACAAAGTACTACCAGAAATGAAAGAAGGACTACTACTAAAGACCTTGCAAACATTAGAAAGTTAAGAAGGTGCTATTACTAACAACTTTATGCCAAGGAATTTGACAACAGAGAGGAAACAAGCACAATTCTTTAAAAACACAACCAACCAAAACTAACTGGAAGAAAAAGGTAACCTGAATAGCTGTATAGGAATTAAAGAAATTGAATATGTAACTTAAAATCTTTCTTCAAAAAAAACTTCAGGCCCAGATGGGTCCAATGATAAATTCTACCAAAGTTTTAAGGAATAATATCAGTTTTTAAAAGCCCATCACTTACTTGGGTGATGTGCTTTTCACAATATTTAAATTATTTTCTAAATTCTAACTCAGCCTCTTCCCAAGAGGCCATGAGCAGCACATACTAAGATCATTAACTGATGCTATAAATATCTCATATTTGCAAGCAAACTAAACAAATTCTTGGGAAGATGACTGAAAATAGCTGTGGAAAAATTCATCCCCTAAATCATGCCATTGTTTTTTATTTTTTGCTTTTAGTCATGACCAAAAGGCATTTTAAGAAATAAGACCTGTTACAAAGTCAAATACAGTATTTGACTGTATTCATTGAAGGTGGGGTCAATATTTATTTACATACTGGAAAAATGCTATAATTGTCTTCTATAAATATTAACATGCTAAAATATAATTAATCACACAGAGATTGTAAATCCAGGAAAGCTCTATTTAAAACCCAAAAAGTGGCCTCAAGTTGGAGAAAAACATTAGCATATTTAGGCAAGGCTTTAAGATCATAAATATTTTAATGTATAAAAACCTATAAATTATAGTCTACAGAAGGCATGACAAGGACGAAGTTTCCATGAATTGTTTCACACCTTGTCTCAGATCAGTGGCCAGCACAGGCTTGAAAGAATCACACAAAACCTCTGTTCCTTTGGCCATATGTATTTAATTACAATTTCAAGATGAAACAGAAATAAAACACTGCCCTTAACACATTAATAAGTACCAGACTTGAAGAAATTATATCATATTTAAATGTTTAAGTAATTTCTCCCTATGCATATATTAAATAAGAATGCAGGAAAAGTTTAATAACTTTCTTCTAAAATAAAAACTTGATAAGAAACTCTCTTCATTGCTTGTGAGAGTATAAATCACTACATCACTACACATTGAAAAACTACGTGTGGGGCAGTATCTATAGTGGAAAATGCACATTCTCTGCTGCTGCTGCTAAGTCGCTTCAGTGTGTCCGACTCTGTGTGACCCCATAGACGGCAAACCACCAGGCTCCCGCGTCCCTGGGATTCTCCAGGCAAGAACACTGGAGTGGGTTGCCATTTCCTTCTCCAGTGCATGAAAGTGAAAAGTGAAAGTGAAGTCGCTCAGTCGTGTCTGACTCTTAGCGACCCCATGGACTGCGGCCCACCAGGCTCCTCCATGTGATTTTCCAGGCAAGAGTGCTGGAGTAGGGGGCCACTGCCTTCTCCGCACATTCTCTAAAAACCGAAATTCAATATATATTATATATACACACACACATACAAAAACCCAAGTTTGTATACAATTAGAATGTACAAGAATATGCTTCTAGTAGTTTTTAAAAGGGAAGAGCCTGAAAGCCCATCCAAAGGCGTACGCATGCGTAATTTGTGGTAAATTCATGCCAGAGTTATCACACAACAGTTAAAAGCAATGACCTAGAGCATGCATAGAATGGTATCATTATATAACTGTTCAAAAGGATGCTATATATTGGTTTCTGGATAAATACCTAAGGAGTAAAAGTATAAAAATATGCAGAGTATAAACACACACTATATTCTGGTAGGTGGGGAAGGAGAAAAAGGACGTGAAATTCCCAAGGGACACATACGCCGGCCCCTTCTCTGTCTGTAACAGCTTTTTGGTTTTTTTGTTTTATTTTTTTAAACAAGGCATACATGCATGCTTGAACACTTTATTTTGTGAAATATTTTCTTTTAAAAAGAAAAAGAAGATTTTATCAAAACACTTGGCCTATAAGTCAAACAATTTTCTTGCTTTTTTCACAATAGCTAAATGAGTAATTTTACTCATTTCTAAAATGTTTATTTACCTACACCTACACAAGAATCCAGGGAGAAAAAAGGGACTTGGTGTAAACTGTCAAAATACAAGTGAGCACGTCACAGCCAGAGCTAAACAGAAAAGGCCATGGACAGTGAGCAACTGCCATGATCTGAATTTCAGCACCGCTTTGACAGGCCAGGTGACTGCTTGTCCAGCCCTCCCCTTGGCTGCATTCTGAAGACCTGGGTAATGAATCCGGGAGAACAAGGACCAAGGTTGGGGCACCGCACAGGTAACAGGTGTAAGATGTACCTAGGGCCTGAGGTTCTGACGCCCCCTTCCTGGTTCTGCATTTAGAAATAACTTCTCAATTCTTGAAAAGCATCAGAAATATGCATTAGGAAGGCTTGGGGGACTGGGTAAGGGTGCCTATGGGTTTGTATAGTTTTATTTGGAAGAGAGGGAGGAGAGGTGAAGATGGACGGGGAGGTGAGAATTCTAAGGTTTCCAAGACCTCACCCCGAATTCGGACGCCAGACGTTGCAGTCCGGGGCCGCTGTAGGGGTCGTCCCAGCGGCAGTCAGAAGCCCACGGGACCACTCACCTGTCAGGGGTGCCAGGCGAGGGGCAGGGAAGCGGGCGGTGAGCGGGAGGGGTCGCAGCCCCACCACCTACAACCCGCTGAGGCTCGGAGGACCGGCCCGCCTTGGCCCCGCCTATCCCTCCTGTGACGTCAGCGTCCACGGACCACTCAACGGCCGCCGCTGCGGGCACGCCGAGGCAGCCGATTGGCCGGTGGGGAGAGAGAGGCGGATGGTGAGAGCTGGAGGGAGGAGGGAAACCCAGCGGGCTAGTGATGGTTGCCATGGACGCTCTGACGCTTAGTAACCACGGCTCCCGGGAGACCTCGAGGAGGGAGGGGTGAAGGGGTGAGGGATTCCCCGCCAGATGTTAGTGGTCCATTCTAGGAATGCTGACAGGCACCCATATTTCCACCTGCTTCGCTCCATGAAGGGATTATCCAGCGAGCTCTCCGCATTTCATCACTCTCAGGAAATGATTTGCAGCTTCTGTAAACAGGAGTCCTCGCTGTTTGGATAGGTCTGGGCCACGTGTCTTACCTACATCAGTGTTCATCCATGCACCTTCCATTACGTACTCAAGCTTGGAAAAGTTCATTGACTTCAGTTCAGTTCAGTTCAGTTCATTTCAGTCGCTCAGTCGTGTCCGACTCTTTGCAACCCCATGAATCGCAGCACGCCAGGCCTCCCTGTCCATCACCAACTCCCAGAGTTCACTCAGACTCACGTCCACTGAGTCCGTGATGCCATCCAGCCATCTCATCCTCGGTCGTCCCCTTCTCCTGCCCCCAATCCCTCTCAGCATCAAAGTCTTTTCCAATGAGTCAACTCTTCGCATGAGGTGGCCAAAGTACTGGAGCTTCAGCTTTAGCATCATTCCTTCCAAGAAATCCCAGGGCTGATCTCCTTCAGAACGGACTAGTTGGATCTCCTTGCAGTCCAAGGGACTCTCAAGAGTCTTCTCCAACACCACAGTTCAAAAGCATCAATTCTTCGACGCTCTGCCTTCTTCACAGTCCAACTCTCACATCCAGGCAAGGACAAACCAAGTCTAGGCTTCCAGACTCTTACCAGCGCCCTGCCAGCGTCATCCTATTTTCCCATATTCAGTTCAGTTCAGTTCAGTTGCTCAGTCGTGTTCAACTCTTTGTGGCCCCATGAACCGCAGAACGCCAGGCCTCCCTGTCCATCACTAACTCCCGGAGTACACCCAAACCCATGTCCATTGAGTCAGTGATGCCATCCAACCATCTCATCCTCTGCCGTCCCCTTCTCCTCCTGCCCTCAACCTTTCCCAGCAACAGGGTCTTTTCCTTCCCATATTCCTTACCAGCAACTCTTCCTATATCTGGCATGAAAAACAATTACCCTGAGCTACCCTTTTCACTGGGCTTCCCTTGTGGCTCAACTAGTAAAGAATCTGCCTACAATGCGGGCGATTTGTGTTCCATCCCTGGGTTGGGAAGATCCCCTGGAGAAGGAAAAGGCTACCCACTCCAAAATTCTGGCCTGGAGAATTCCATAGACTGTATAGTCCATGGGGTTGCAAAGAGTCAGACATGACTAAATGACTTTCACCTCACCCTTTTTACTGGAGCTTCCCTGGTGGCTCAGTGATCAAGAATCCACCTGCCAGTGCAGGACACACAGGAGACTCAGGTTCGATCCCTGGGTCAGGAAGATCCCCTGAAGGAGGAAATGGTAACCTGCTTCAGTATTCTTGCCTGGAGAATCCCATGGACAGAAGAGCCTCAGTTCGTGTCAGTTCAGTTGCCAGGCCTCTCTGTCCATCACCAACTCTTGGGGTTTACTCAAGCTCATGTACCTTGAGGTGGTGATGCCATCCAACCATCCCTCTGTCATCTCCTTATCCTCCTACCTTCAATATTTCCCAGCATCAGGGTCTTTCAAATGAGTCAGTTCTTCACATCAGGTGCCCAAACTATTGGAGTTTCAGCTTCAGCATCAGTCCTTCAAATGAATATTCAGGACTGATTTCCTTTAGGATGGACTGGTTGGATCTCCTTGCAGTCCAAGGAACTCTCAAGAGTCTTCTCCAACACCACAGTTCAAAAGCATCGTTTCTTTGGCACTCAGCTTTCTTTATAGTCCAACTCTCACATCCATATATGATCACTGGAAAAACCATAGCTTTGACTAGATGGACGTTTGTTGGCAAAACAATGTCTCTGCTTTTTAATATGCTGTCTAGGTTGGGCATAACTTTTCTTCCAAGGAGCAAAGGTCTTTTAATTTCATGGCTGCAGTCACTATCTGCAGTGATTTTGGAGGCCAAAAAATAAAATCTGTCACTGTTTCCACTGTTTTCCCATCTATTTGCCATGAAGTGTTGGGACTGGATGCCATGATCTTCGTTTTCTGAATGTTGAGCTTTAAGCTGACTTTTTCACTTTCCTCTTTCATCAAGAGGCTCTTTAATTCTTCTTCGCTTTCTGCCATAAAGGGTGGTGTCATCTGCCTACCTGAAGTTATTGATATTTCTCCCAGAAATCTTGATTCCAGCCTGTGTTTCATCCAGCCTAGCATTTCTCATGATGTACTCTGCATATAAGTTAAATAAGCAGGGTGACAATATACAACCTTGACATACTCCTTTCCCTATTGAGAACCAGTCTGTTGTTCCATGTCCAATTCTAACTGTTGTTTCCTGACCTGCATACAGATTTTTCAAAAGACAGGTCAGGTGGTCTGATAGTCCCATCTCTTTAAGAATTTTCCACAGTTTATTGTGATCCACACAGTTAAAGGCTTTGGCACAGTCAATAAAGCAGAAGTAGATGCTTCTCTGGAACTCTCTAGCTTTTTCAATAATCCAGAGGAGGTTGGCAATTTGATGTCTGCTTCCTCTGCCTTTTCTAAACCCAGCTTGAACATTTGGAAGTTCATGGTTCAAGTACTATTAAAGCCTGCTTGGAGAATTTTGAGCATTACTTTACCACTGTGTGAGATGAGTGCAACTGTGCGGTAGTTTGAGCATTCTTTGGCATTGCCTTTCTTTAGGATTGGAAAGAAAACTGACCTTTTCCAGTCCTGTGGCCACTGCTGACTTTTCCAAATTTGCTGGCATATTGAGTGCAGCACTTTCAAGATTTGAAATAGCTCATCTGGAATTCCATCACCTCCGCTAGCTTTGTTCATAGCAATGCTTCCTAAGGTCCACTGGACTGCACATTCCAGGATGTCTGGCTCTAGGTCAGTGATCACACCATTGTGATTATCTGGGTCATGAAGATCTTTTTTGTATAGTTCTTCTGTGTATTCTTGCCACCTCTTCTTAATATCTTCTGCTTCCATTAGCTCCATACCATTTCTGTTCTTTATTGTGCCCATCTTTGCATTAAATGTTTCCTTGGTATCTCTAATTTTCTTGAAGAGATCTCTAGTCTTTCCCATTCTATTATTTTCCTCTATTTCTTTGTACTGATCACTGAAGAAGGCTTTCTTATCTCTCTTTGTTATTCTTTGGATCTCTGCATTCAGATGGGTATATCTTTCCTTTTCTCCTTCACAGAGGAGCCTGGCAGGCTACATGGTATCACAGAGTTGGATATGACTGGGCATACAAGCACCCTTTCTATTGCTTTTCCCATGCACAGTGTGTTGCATTTTGTACTAATCCTCAGAATTCTGGATGGGCCTTTCTGATGCCTCAAGCTGTGGATGAAGTCATCACCACCAGCCAAAAGCCCTGCAGCAGTTGTGAAACAGACTTAGTGAAGTCACTCAGTCGTGTCTGACTCTTTGCGACCCCATGGACTGTAGCCCACCAAGCTCCTCCATCCATGGGATTCTCCAGGCAAGACTACTGGAGTGGGTTGCCATTTCCTTCTCCAGGGGATTTTCCCAACCCAGGGATCGAACCCAGGTCTCCCGCATTGCAGGCAGACGCTTTAACCCCTGAGCCAAAACTGCCTGCAAACTCGTTTGAGATATACTCAACCTTTGTGACTGCACACAACATAATGCCCAGTTATCATTGCTAATTGAATATCAAAATCAATGTCTGATTTTAAAATAAATAGGAAAAATGATAGATTCAGTCTTTTGCATAATAGTTTGAGTCACTAAAATTTAAAACTTCCTAATTATTGGTCAGCTCTGATCTCCACAGAAATAACTGGATGATTTCTTAAAATAACTTAGAAACCTTCCCTCCAAAGAATTGTTCTGTGATTACCAAGTCTTTGCCAGAATTAAGAGGTTAGTTATCTCACTCTTTAGTTTTATTTTACAATAGATACCTTCTAACTGCTTATTTTTCTCTGTTTATAAAGAGGATAAACCTAAACAACCTGCATTCTGTGATTCAATCTCACTCTTCTCAGCAGCTCCAGAAACTCGGGGATGTATCTGTTTCTTTTCATCCCTGTGTCTGCAGCGTGTGGCTTAGTCCAGCCACACAGGAAGTGTTTTGTTTTGTTTTGTTTTGTTTTGTTGGTTAAGTGAAAGGATGTATGTGATGATTAGCAATAAGAGATCATCAAAGGTATGGAGGAGAAGCAATAAAGCAGATCGTGCCTGTTTTTTAACTTTGCTCAAGGAACACACTGCTTGAGGCCCTCTCTATCTCTGAGTTCCTTATCTGCTATGTTTCATCCCCTCAGCCCCATAACCACCCAGCCTTCTCGCCTGTCTCTCTGGGGCTTCCCATCACTCAGCCCATTACTCTTTCTCAAAGATGCTATCAGCCAAAGACATCCCTGGAGGTCCAGTGTTAAAATTCCACCCTTCTACTGCTTGGGAGTTAGGGGAACTGAGATCCTGCCTGCCACATGGCAAGACCAAAAAAAATTTTTTGTTTTTATTTTTAAATTACAAGAGATGCTATCAGCCCGTTCCTAGCTCTACTTCCCCATCAGAAACAACATGTGGTCCCTCCATCTTCACTCCTGGATCCCCACCGTTGTCGCCACACCCATGGCTGGCTCGCCCTTGGCCTGCTCCTCTGTTCCTTTCTCAGACCCTGAGGTGTGCATTGCTTTAGATTTGCTGCTACTGGACTTCAGTGCTATTCCTGTTTGGTCTAAGATCTGATGCTATTTCAAATCTGTTGACTCAGTTTTCCCTAATTCATGAAGGACTATTGTCCTAAAACTCCCATTTCACCCCTGTTTGCCCAAGACTTGTGGTAAATGAAAAGCTTAGCCTCCATCTCTGTGAAGGCCTGTTCATCACCCTCCATACCTCACTCTTCTCTCACTCACACCCTCATCATTAGAGAAAAGTGTAAGTGTTTGTCACTGAGTTATATCCGACTCTTTGCAATCCCGTGGGCTACAGCCCACCAGGCTCCTCCATCCATGGAATGCTACAGGCAAGAATACTGGAATGGGTTGCCATGCCCTCCTCCAGGGGATCTTCCCAACCCAGGGATTAAACCTGAGTCTCCAATATTGCAGGCAGATTCTTTACCATCTGAGCCACCAAGGAAGCCCTCATCTAATGAGAAAGAAGCTTTTTCACAGAAGCACACTGCCTCCCTCCACTCAGATGTCTGAAATATTTCTAGCATCTTTCACTTCTCTTCCTCCCTTGGGACCTTCCCTTTCACCTTCCAGCACAACCCAACCACAGCCGGTACTGAATTAAGCCCCTGGGCGTTCCTGCTTCTCTGACCTGTACCGCCCTTCCTTGCCTTGTCAAATCCTTAGATAAATGATCTTTGTGCATGGCCTCTAAATGGATTCCTGCCTGATCTCACGACTATCCCAGTCTCCATGGGCTCAAGGTCCATGTCTAGTGGTCAGAATCTGTGTCTATATCCCTAGTCCAGTAATCCAGTCTGGTTTGACACACTGCATGCAGGAAAGCCAGCTGTCACAACCCTCCACCGGAACTTTCCTGGACTGTGAGCTCCTTAATCTATAATTGGGTATGGGATCCCGGTGGCCTTCATGAACAGAATATAACACTAATATTTACAGAAAAGCACTTTATGGAGGGTTTATTGGCAACTTGAGTGTGTGATGCATTCATGAGAATTTTATCTTCTACAACAACAGAAAGGTAATAGCAGTTGTCACTGTTATGTTTTGCTTATGTTACTAGGTTATCTATAGGGGTGTGTTTTACCATCAGCTTTTTTCACTGAATGACTGTTTTCAATGACATGAAATTGCAGGGCACACCTTGTTGGGAATATTTCCAGAGAGCCAAGGTACACTGACTCCATCAAGTTTAGATATCATATTCTAGCTCCCTTGCTTAGCAAGTGAGGAACTGTGTCCTAGAGGCTAAGTGACATGCCCAGGGTCACATTTTTGCGTTGCTTTAGGATCAAGTAGAAAACAGTGGACGCCACAGGTCCCTCACCCATTATGTTCCCATCCTCTGTGAGCTCATTGTTGTATGTTTTCACATATTGCCTTCCCCATCAGACAATGTCCCTATTCTTCAATGGTTCCTTAGTCACAGGAACCATTTTGAAGCTCTCCCTCTGTTCCAGCTTCATACACATCTTCTATGACCTTCATCATCATACCTCCATAAAATTGATGATATGATCCCCCTTTGGCAGGGACTTACCACGGTTAAATAAGTTGACCAAGGTCACATTAGCCAAGAGGTCTTAGAGTTAGAGTCGAATCTAGATCTGTCTGACTCCAAACCCCACAGTCTTTCCTCTACATCCAATGGCTGTATTCCTTCTCGTATATTCTCCTTTCTAGCCTCAGCACACCATCAAGCTTGGTGTGTGTGTGTGTGTGTGTGCATGCATGCACTCAAGTGTGTCCAACTCTTTGCAGCCCCATGGACTATATATAGCCCACTGGGCTCCTCTGTCCATTGGATTTCCCAGGTAAGAATACTGGAGTGTGTTGCCATTTCCTTCTCCAGAGGATCTTCCTGACCCATGGATCAAACTTGCCTCTCTTGTGTCTCCTGCATTGGCAGAGAGATTCTTTACCACTGCGTGTCTCTTGAGAGAATGAATGAGCACTTGGAAAAAGAAGGACCAGCTTCTCTCCCCTACTCTTACTGATGATGTGGTCTTGGAAAACCCTGAAAACACCCCAGGTCTGTTGTATTTCTCCATAGAATGGGGCTAATGATGCCTCAGGGGCCTAAAAGGAAGAGTATTAATACTGTGCTCTGTTGAAACTTTTCCCAGAAAATAAATTGAAATTCAGATGCTCACTTACAAGTGGTTCTGGAAAAGCTAAGGGTACTTAGCTCATCTAAAGAGAACGACAACCACTCCAACAGGGCCAGTTGGACTGCCTCCCCAACTCCCTGAAAGAAATGAAACTCGAGGGATAAGCAATCCAGATTGGAGTTATCAGGGGAAGTGCATTAATCAGCAGCTGAGATGGCTAGACAGTTTATTTATCTCTATAACTTAAAGTCTTATATGATCTGGGACACCTCTAAAATTCAAAGTTCCATTTAGAAGGTCCTGGTATTTATTGGCAGGCCAACATCATCAATTAATCATCAGCAACAACAAAGATGACTCATTTTAAGTGCTATAGGGGAGGTCCTGGCCATCTAAAGGAAGAGACAAAGGCACAAACAGGACAGCTGGGGTGGGGGGAACTTTCCATTTAAAGTTGTTCAAAGTCATACAATGGTAAAGGTTAGGTTATCAATTATACTTCATGTTATGTATGAACTAGCAGAGGACTATATCGAGGCTACTCAAAAGATCTGCCATTTTAAGAGCTGAAGCCATTTTGTAATATTCTTGAAAAGATTCTGCAGAGACTGTATTATTTTTTAAATGTTATTGTTACAAGCAAAGAGACTAATAGGTCTGAGTAGGCTGGTTTTTAAGCAGCGATACACCATTTTTCATCTAGATGACCCTTTATCAGTTAAGAAAAATTAGCTTCTAAGTAAGTTCATATGTATCATTTTTTTTTAGATTCCACATATAAGGGATGTCATAACAATATTTCTCTATCTGACTTACTTCACTCAGTATGACATTCTCTAGGTCCAATGACATCCTTTATGTGTGGACTCCAAAGAAACATGATACAAATAAACTTATTCACAAAACAGAAACAGACTCACAGATTTGAGAAGGAGCTTATGGTTGCCAAGAGTACGGATGGGGGGTTGAGATAGTTAGTGTGTTTGGGATGGACACGTACCCACTGCTATACTTAAATAGATAACCAACAAGGACCTACCATATAACACAGGGAACTCTGCTCAATGTTATGCGGCAGCCTGGATGGGAAGGGAGTTTGGAGAATGGATACATGTATATATAAGGCTGAGTCCCTTCACCATTCAACTGAAACTATCACAACATTGTTTGTTAATTGGCTATACCCTAAAACAAAATAAAAAGTTAAAAAAAGAAAAAAAGAAAAATTAGCTTCTGAACTCAGCTACCACTGAGAGGTTTTAAACTTTAGTGAAAGAGATAGAACATGTCAAACAGAGACAGTCAGTGTCTCGAATTTACTGGACCAAGATCATGCAAGCTATCAGAGTGTTTTTAACACTGGACATGCAAGGCAGTGAATTAGGTAACTGACTGTAATTTGGTTTATACTCGCACAAGAGCCCATTGGTAAGTTCTCAGGAATTCTGTAAGCCTGTTGTTTTATAGTCATTATTAAAAACTAAATTATTTCAATGTATAATTAAATAAATTGTATTGAGACAATGGCAACAAATACTCAAAACATCACTTTCTAATTCTTTTACAGCTCTGTACTATTTTTCATCCTCTTGAGTTTATTTTTTCTCTCTCTCTCTCTTTTTTTTTTTCTGGCTGCTCCACACAGCTTGTAGAATGTTAGTTCCCCAACCAAGGATTTAACCTGGCCCCTCAGCACTGAAAGCTCCAGGTCCCAACCACTGGACCACCAGGGAAATCCCTTCTTGAGTTTATTTTCATCTGTTGCCCTGTTATGGTAGAAAATCAATACATAATGACAATATCTATTCCCATCTTTAAGTTCAATGATATCACATTGATAAATTGGAATTGACCATGATGGGAGTATTTAAACCATGAAAACCATTAAAAGCTATAAATCAATGATTGATTTATTGTTTTCTTGATTGTCTAGACTCAAGAACTCTAAAGAAAATGCTACAATACTGATGAAACTTAAGAAAAGTCTTGTGTCTGTAGCTCTACATGTGACAAACAAACAAAAAAAGAAGCTACATTCTTCTTACTGAAGGCAAACATCTGATTCAGCAAAGAAGCAGTTCATTTTATTAAGTGAAATTTCGTGATACATCTCCAGTTTTGTCTTATTCATTAACATAAAGGAAAATGTCGATCAACGGTCAAGTTGAAACTCTTGTTCATTGTTGCAGGATTAGCTAGAGATAGAAGAGTGTAGCAAAAATCAATAAAAGTGTGTGGTGAAAATCAGTTGGCTGTGTGGAATTTACAATCCAGAGCCCTGTGATTTTTGTGATTATTTATAACTTGCATGTTATAAATATCTATCTATGTATAGTAAAATGTATAGTAAACTTATGTGTTTATATATACAGACATTTTCCCAAGAGAGCCAGCTGTTAAATGTTTACATCAGTGGAAGTGGGCCCCTGTGCTTATCCTTAAAGAGATTATCATCTGGCAGGACCCAGGCAAAACCCCTGTGGTGCAGGCTCCAAGGTGGTGAGAAGTGTTAGAAAGGAATTCAATCTGGAGTTCTGACAGGGCAAAGCAGCAGTCACCCAGGGACTCCTGGAAGACTGGTTCACAGGTTACATGGGAAATCATGTAGCTCTTTAGACTGAGAAGTGTGTAGAAATAAAAATGGGGTTGGATATACATAGACATGCTATATGTGTATGAGATATTTGAAGTGGCATTTTGCATGACTTAATGAGAAAGTTAATTTATTTTTGTTGATGTGACTGAAAATACTTTATCACTCATTTGCAAACTAGAAATAGGCAGAGTGTGGTTGGTGGTGATTGTGGTCTGCCTGGTGTTGGCCTTTGTCTGATTTCTGTCCTCTTCAGTCGATTGCTTCTGCTGAGGTCACGCTGTGGACAAAGTTACTAGAAAACTGAAGGTGCCCGCTACGACCTGCTCCTAGTTTCCACTTGGGTTTGTTGTTGTTATAGTCAAACCATAGAGAAAGACTTTTCAGCTGAAGGAATCAGCCATGACCTCAGAGCCTGGGGAACAAAGCCTCTCCAGAGAGTTATTTGGGAGGCTGTAGAGGTTTTATTGGAGAAGGCAATGGCACCCCACTCCAGTACTCTTGCCTGGAAAATCCCATGGACAGAGGAGCCTGGTGGGCTGCCGTCCATGGGGTCACAAAGAGTTGGACACGACTGAGCGACTTCACTTTCACTTTTCACTTTCATGCATTGGAGAAGGAAATGGCAGCCCATTCCAGTGTTCTTGCCTGGAGAATCTCAGGGACGGCGGAGCCTGGTGGGCTGCCATCTCTGGGGTCGCACAGAGTCGGACACGACTGAAGCAACTTAGCAGCAGCAGCAGAGGTGCTATTGGTGCTCCAATCCCCCTAACCTCGGACCCTTTGACCATTCTCAAGTCCTGGTGTCTGGCGGGCTTTCCCTCCAGCAGTGGACTCTACCTCTCCCTGAAGAAGGAGCTCCGGAATCTAGCTTGCCTGCACCAGAAAAGATGGGATGCCATGCATCAGGCCAGCCCTTAACCAAAGACTAAGTTCAAGAGCGGAAACAGCCCAGCTGAGACAATGCTGAGATGTGACATATGCCATCCCCAGGGCTCCCCTGTAGGTTTGAACCAAAGTCACCCCCCACTCCCCAAGACCAGGGACTTTCCCTGCCATCACACTCCTGCTCTCCTGACTTCCCTTCCAGACCCACTGCTTTGTTTCTCCACCAGCTTTTCCACAGGAACATCCTCTGATCTATCACTTCCACATGGATCCTCAGAGGAACTCAAGCTAAGACAATGGCCATGTTCCGCGTCATGTGGTCCTCACCTCCATCTAGCACCCGTGGCCACAGCTGACTGGCCACAGGTGGGCACAGGTGGCCTGTCTGCAGTTTGGCCAGCATGCTCAGGAGCTGTCACCCAGGCTGCTCTAAGCAGATCCGCTCTCTTAGGAAGTCTGATCTTGAGTCATCGAGAGAGTAGCCTAGTCATCACATTCGATGTTGCAAACTCTGGTCGAGAATCATACACTTGGCCTGCCTGGGAGCCACCAGATACCCTGTTATTGGAACCTTATTGTCTCCTCGGTGACTTCCTAGTTTGCAAACAATCTTCCATTTCCAAGAGATTTCTTACATCTCCACATCCTCTTCTTCATATCCTGCTGGTAATCATTGTCTCTATTTCTCAAAGAGCCTAAAACACAAGCAAGGAATCACCTCTGGTAGACCCAATTTCCTGGCCACTCATTGTCAAATTCTTAGGGAAAGGGTCCTGAAAACTACCGCGGAGGCTGTAATGATTCAGCAGAAGCAACGTGAGGTCGAATTAGTTAATTACTCAAGTAGTGAAGATGGAAGGAAACTGTATGCAATATTGAAAAGCTGGAAGAGGCAGATGAAGTTGTACAAGCAATACACACAGTGATTACCTGCAGAAGGTACTGGTATTGGGTCATCTGCCACCCGGCCCAACACCACCAGGGAGTCTCCAGTGACCTCTTAGCCAACACTGCTGCCAGAGCCGCGGTGCCGGCAGAAGCTGTGCTGGAGGAGAGGTCCCTGGATCAAGACGCCGTTTTTATTTCAATTTTAATTCATTGTGTAACACTAATATTCCAGTATGTATTAATATTACAATGTTATTATGAGGTAACATCATCACATTATGTAATAATAATATCATTGGGGAAGACAGGTGTTAGGAAAGATTGAAGACAGGAGGAGAAGGGGACAACAAAGGATGAAATGGTTGGATAGTATCATAGATTCAATGGACATGAGTTTGAGCAAACTCCAGGAAACGGTGAAGGCTGGTGTGCTGTAGTCCATGGGGCTGCAAAGAGTCGGACAAGACAGAGACGGAACAACAACAACAATAATAATATCACAGTCTGTTTTACATGTTAAATGTATGAGAATGTATGAAATAGAAATGGCAGGAAAAATATAAAACATGGGTCAGGAACATGAATTTTTTTCCCAAACCAGGGGCCGAAGGAAGGTGTGTCACCTGCAAGGCACAGAGAGGAGCAGAGAAGGTGACAGGACAGCATGTGTTTGTCCCTGTGTCTACTCCAGGAAGGAGTTGAGGCAAGCCTTCTGCCCTGGTCTGGAGCTGGGGGTTTAGTTTGGTCAGTGGGAGATGCTGGCTTGAGAGAAAAAAAGCCATCTGGTTACCTACACAGAGCTGGTCCCCTGGTGACCACAAGTTGGTTTTGCCACAAAAGAAATTGGGGTGAAGTAGAAGAAGCAGCTGGCTCCCCTTTATCTTCTATGCCCCTTCTCTCCCGAGATAAGGCTCTCAACACAAGGAAGAGAGAAATCGCAAAAAGAAAGAACGGGAAGGCTACAAACCAGGAAACCCTGTAAATCAGGGATGCTGTGGCCTTTGGCTTGGAGGTGCTTTTTGAGTCTCTGGCTGCCTTTTGCTCAAGAAAGCACGTGAGTTCTAGGGACCAGTGGAGACTGAGGCTTATTGTCCAGGCTTGCTCCAGGTTTGCCCTCTAACTAGATTTAAAAAGGAACTTCTGACCTAACCTGGCTCATTAGGGCCCCCAAAGAGGCAGGAGCTCAGGGCAGACATCTTTGTTCAGAAATGGAGGTTGAACTGTCCTCAGGGTAGCCTGTCAGGTGGGGTGCAGAGAAGAGAGATACCAGCTGCAACCCTCCATATCGAAGATGGTAGAACAGCCCTCTGCAGACTCCTGCAAACAAGCAGGATCTGTGCTCGCCTGGAATCAACATCAGCTCCTCCACGCCCACCCCACACTTCCCCGGAATGCTCATAAAAATACTAACTGCTTCGCATAGGCCAATAATTAGCTCACCAGTCACTGCACAGGGATGCTGTGGCTCTGGGAGAACATTCCCCAGTGAGGAACAGGCCACATCGGAACTTCCCTGAGAGCTCTTAGAATGCAGATTTCAGTACTTCATTTGCAGAGGACCTGATTCAGTAAGTCTAGGGTGGGGTAAACAAGCAGGATCTGTGCTCGCCTGGAATCAACATCAGCTCCTCCACGCCCACCCCACACTTCCCCGGAATGCTCATAAAAATACTAACTGCTTCGCATAGGCCAATAATTAGCTCACCAGTCACTGCACAGGGATGCTGTGGCTCTGGGAGAACATTCCCCAGTGAGGAACAGGCCACATCAGAACTTCCCTGAGAGCTCTTAGAATGCAGATTTCAGTACTTCATTTGCAGAGGACCTGATTCAGTAAGTCTAGGGTGGGGCCTGGAAATCCAGGTAAACTTTGTAACAAAGAAGGACTTTACTTGGATTTGAGCAACCATACCAGATCTTACGTTTGTTCAGATAGCCCTTTCTTTTATCTTTATAAAAATATTTGGGGATTTTTAAAGGTGAAGAAGGCACCACCCATGGCTCATCCTGTGAAGGGATGCAACTCTGCAGAGGCCCTGCTGTCGACAGCAGTGGTTCCCTTATGACGTGCTTGGTGGGTCAGCACCCGGCACGCAAGCAGGGTGTCTCCTTCAGCAGCCAGGTCTGGCCTCCAACCTTGGCCAGCTCCCATTGTGTAACTGCAGAATACACGTTTTCCTTTTCTCTTTGAGCCTTGATGTAGAAAGGGTTGGGTAACGCTGCTCAGGACTCCTATCTGCCAGGCATCCCTAAAGATCACAGCATCACCTGCAGCGACTGCCTACGTCCCCTCCTGGTACCTGCCCCAGCCAGGAGCTGTGTGCTCCAGCAGTAGAAGAACCATGAAAAAGGTCTTTATGTCTGATGTAGGCACATGATGTGTTGGAAAGGACATGGGCTCAGTGATGAGACAGACTCAAGCTACAGGTTTGTTCCTGCCTCTTCTGGTCCAAGATGATGAACATGCATTTAAATCTCACTGGTTTCAACTACACCTTCTCAAGTGCACATGAAACGTTCTCCTGGATTGACTCCACACTCAGCCACAAGGCGAGCCTTGGTAAAATTTAAGAAAATTAAAATTCATATTAAGTATCTTTTCTGATCACAATACCATGAGATTAGAAATAAACTCTAAAAAACACAAACACGTGGCAGCTAAACAATATGCAACTCAACAACCATGGGATCACTGAAGAAACCAAAGAGAAAATAAAAGAATACCCAGAAACAAACAAAAATGAAAGCACAACGGTCCATAACTTCTAGGATGCAGTAAACCTCACTGGTTTCCTCTCTGCAACGTTGGGATAGTCATCCCAACTCCCCAGCTTCTTACTCAGGTTCACTGAGAACACAGGTGGAACAGTCCCTGCCTCCCAGCCACAGAACCCGCTCATTCCCGTGGAACAAGAGAGGGGTACCTAGGTGGTGGGTTTGGGAACCTACACAGCCCCAGGCGGCTATTTCCTCCCCGCTGGAAAGGAAGCTTCTCACAACAGAACCACAACAGGACAGGATGTAATTACAGGTGGCTGTAACTCAGCCACAACCTGGGATGGTTCACCAGCCCTTCCTGAAAATGACCAAGGGCTTCTTGAAAGGTGACAACTATTTTTAAATAACTAGATTGGGGAAGGGGAACATTTTCTTTTTCCTCTCCTCTCAGCTTAAGGTAGATGGGCTCAAAAGCTAATTTAGATCAGGGTTTATTATGAGTCCTGGGGCTAATTTTTTCCCCTAGTTTTACATCCCTAGAGTTCCTATGCTTTTCAAGCACAAGCCTAGAAATAATTATGGAAATGGATTCCTGATTCCTGACACACACTCAGGAGTCTCTCTCCCTGGAGTCTCTGTGGAAGCCAGGAAGCAATGGCAGAGGATGGAGGCAGGTGAGGACACCCCCACTCCAAGGATGCGGCCCAGAAGAACAGAGCCGAGGCGGGCGCAGGAAAGAGTCTTAGCTGGGTCTGGGGCATAGTCTTAGATCAGCCCAGTGGAGACCACTGGAACTCTGGAGGTACTGGAACCCTTTCCAAGGGGCAGGTAGGCCCTCCAACCATTTCAGGGCTTCCACTGCTGTATGTGTTCATTTCTACAGCCTACCCAGCCTCAGGGCGAAGGGTTCGGAAACCCTCCTCCTGGCTCCCCATCTCTATCACAAACAGCCTTTTCTCTGACTTTCAGAAGTGTATTGCCTTGGGTGTAAAACATCCCAGGATGTCCCACTGCAGGACACTTCAGAGACTTGTTTGTTAACAGGTTCAGAAAGTGTATCACTCTGATAATTAGGTAGCGAATTCTGTTGCCAGTTCAGAGGTTTCCAATCAGTTTCCTACAAAATGGAAAGAAGACCTAAACAGCAGTTCACTCATCAGATAATTTTTGGTGATACACGATCTTGTTATTTTCGACACATGACTTAGAAGCTGTCCTATTTCCAGTTGTGCTGTGCTTAGTCGTTCAGTTGTGTCCAGCTCTCTACGACATCATGGACTGCAGCCCACCAGGCTCCTCCCATGAGATTCTCCAGGCAAGAATACCGGAATGGGTCACCATGCCCTCCTCCAGGGGATTTTCCCAACCCAGGGAATGAACCCAGGTCTCCTGCATTGCAGACCAATTCTTCACCAGCTGAGCCATCAAGTAGCATTCACATAAGAATACTCTTTCCATAAATTAGAAGGAGAAAGAAAAATAACATACGATATCACTTACATGTGGAATCTAAACTAAGACACACATAAAAATAAATAATATACAATAAAATAGGACACAAATGAACTTATCTGTGAAAGAGAAACAGACTCACAGACATAGAGAACAGACTTGCAGTTGCCAAGGAAACGGGATGGACTGAGATTGGGATTAACAGATGCAAGCTAGTGTATATAGGATGCATAAACAAGCTCCTACTCTATAGCATAGGAAACTATATTGAATATCCTGAAATAGACCATAATGGAAAAGAATATTAAAAAAAAGAATGCATACATATGTATAACTGAATCCTATGCTGTACAGCAGAAACTAGCACAATATTGTAAATCAACTCTACTTCAATAAAGTAAATTTTAAAAAAAAGGAATATTCCTTCCACCCCTATCTGTATGAACAAGGTTTCTCAATATCAACTGCTCGAAAAATGAGGCATTGGCACAGAACCGACATTGAAAACAAGCCGTTTAGCGGTAAGAGTTGCATTAATTTAATCATGAATGTATGTTGTTTTGATTCATAGTTTGTTTGACTAAAAATCACCACAATATTTGAGAATGTGTTTGGGGGCTTAAATACTAGCCAGTAGTGAATGAAATGGCTCAGGCCAGTGCAAGATCTCAAGAAAGATGATAATGGGGCCATTGTCCTTGGCGGTTCTGTCCACAATCGTCATACTTGTATAGACCACCCCAAATTCAACATTGATGGCTACTCACCCAAAGGAAGGAACAGCAGACTTTCAGAACTACAGAATATGTCAAGTGGCTTTGTTTTTATTTCTTATTCCAGTATCAATGTTCTGTTCCACAGAAAGTGAAAAGTATACATGCTTGCACTTTTTTTCTGGAAAAAGTTCATCCCTGACCTCTTCCTCTTGCTCTGCAAAACAAAGACTGCTGGAAATCTAAGGAAACTCAATAGGTATGCCATTCAGTCTCATCTCTTTACAAGCAAGGAAATTAATGGGGAGTCCAGGGAGTTTGGGTGAGTTGCCGGTCACACCATTGGAAGCTTCTGGACCAGAGCACAGGTGCTCTGACCCCAGCCAAGGAGGAGCATGTCCCAGCCCGAGTCAACACGGCTTTCCCAGAGCACTGTGAGCTTCACTCTGCACAGCTGACACCCTGAGGCTTTGATTTAGTTTTCATTTACCTTTTTCCCTCTATTAAATATTCTGTTTCCTGGCTCTTTTGTTTATTCCATGTCTGGCTTTCTCTCTCACTTTAGTGAAATAAATCCTTACAGTTTCTGACGCGAAGCTCCATGGTCAGCAAAATGTATGATTGCCTTTTCCTCCTGAAAATGTCATATTTTTCTTCACACTTGAGTCCAGTTCATCTCAGTAGTAAATTCTAGGTTGAAAATAATTTTCCCTCAGAATTTTATCATGAACCATCCAGGGCTGCATGATACCATTTTGATTCCCAATCCTTTTTGTTCGTAACCTGGTTTCCCTCTTGGAACTTTCAGTGTCTTTTTAAAATCACTATTACTCTGAAATTTCAGAAAGGTAGATTTCTTATGCGTTTTTTTTTTTTAATTCTTATAAATCAATAGTGAAACAACCTACTTTTAAAAAATAATTTCATTTACTTGTTTGTGCTTGGCTGCACTAGGTCTTGGTTGCTGCGTGGACTTCCCTCTAGTTTCAGCGATCGGGGGCTACGCTCTAGTTGCAGCGCACAGGCTTCCCACTGAAGTGGCTTCTCTTGTCGCAGAGCATGGACTAGGGTACACGAGCTTCAGCAGCTGTGACCCGTGGGCTCCGTCGTTGCATCTCCCGGGCTCTAGAGCACAACTTCCATAGTTTTGGTGCACGGGCTTAGTTGCTCCGTAGCATGTGGGATCTACCCAGACCAGAGCTCGTACCAGAGACTCCTGCACTGGCAGACGGATTCTTCACCGGTGACCCACCAGGGAAGCCCCTTGACCCACTGACCCACAAGGGGCTTGTTATTTGTTTGTTTTATCTGTCATGATGATGATGCTGGACACTTGGCTGTTACCATGTGGACTCTCCCATCCTTCTCTTCCAGAAAACCTTCTTGCACTATTCTTTGATCATTTTCTTTCTTCCGTTTCCTCCAGAACTAATATTAGATTACTTTAGTTCCCTTAAATTGATCCTCTAATGTTCCCATCATTTTTCTCCTGTTTTCTATTACTTAGTCATTTACCTTTTATGTTCTGGAAGATTTCCTCAATTATATCCCCCAGACTTCCTGCTCCAAAACTTTTGATTTCCAAGATCCCTTTAACAAGGCCTGACTTTTGTTTTATTCTGAAAACAGCACTCTTGCATGACTGCAACGCTCTCTCATATCAGTTTGGAGAATCAAACTGCATGGTATCTTGTTTTCTTCTCTACCATGCATAACTAAACCCTCTTTTCCTGTTCATTTTGGAACCTTGCCTCAAATGCCTAGTGATCCCTAACTCCTCTTTATGTTTCAGACTGAAGCTCTAAGAAGGACACTGGAAGTGTCCTTCCAGTGAATAAGTCTTGTCGCATGGTGGCCTCCACATTCAGGCAGATTTCACTGGGCAGAGCCATTTTCTCTGGGGAGGAATCCCCAAACCCCCACTTCTGCATGTAGCAGCGAGGACTCTGTGAACAAAGCGGGGGAAAGGGGCAGGGAGGCGGGGAGGGGACTAGACTTTCATTTCATACCTCCCACATATTGCACCTGAAATGCCCAAGACCAGAGCACCTGCCGTTTAATCCATGCAGAACACAAACCTGCAGTTTTCTGAGAGGAGCAGGGAGGACCTAGAAGACCAGGAGCCCTGGATGAAAACCGACCCCCACTGGAGACAGTGTTTCCCATTTCTCATCTCCAGCTCAACTCACCTCTGACTCTATTCCATAAGTGATGCTTCTGAGTCCAGAGCCTTCAAGGGATTTCATGAAATTACATAGCTTGTTTTCCTTTAGTGTTCCCTGCCTACACACATTAGAACATACCCTCTTCCTCTTCGCTAAGTTGGTTTCTCTCTCCCATCTGTTTTCCATCTTGCAGAAATTTGTTTAAATCTCTTGTCCATTGGGGACTCTTGTCTGGCCTTCCTAGCCCTTACAAGCCTTATACATTTTGTCCTCCTATAATGTCATTTTAGGCTGGCCTTGAGTGAGGAGGTGGGGAGAGAGAAAAGATACACATGTGTATTTCATCTGTCATCTTTTACTAGGTCTTTTGTTTTCTTATAGTTTTGTCTAATTTCAAAGTTAAGCTTATGATACAAATTAGGAAGGTTTATATCTTCTTCTAGGCTCATATATTTCTCAGCAGAACTTGTCCAGGAAAGGATCTGGGCCTTGTATCCTTTCAAGGGTTTCTATCTCTTTTCAAAATTGTCAAAATGTATTCTTTGGAGTTTCTGGGTCTCAGATCTTTTACCTTTTGTCCCATCCTTTCATCTGTTTGTTCTCTAATATAAAAGTCACTCTTGCTATCAGAGTCAGTAGGCAGAAGGCATTGCTTTTTGAAGGAGGAAAAGGGGGCTGCCCAGCCCAGCTGGCCTTCCAAAGGTGGCTTCCAGCTGGCCCTCCCTGAAGTAACCCCAGGGTCTCCTACCAGGGGTCTCCTACCTGAGCCTGTGTTTCTGTCTGAAGACTCTGGGCTTCCTCACGTCACTGCATCTCGTGGCGACCTTTCAATGGACTGTCCTGTGTTCTGGCTTATCTGTATGCTGATTGCCCCTTATCTTTAAAAATTGTCCTCCATCCTTGCTGGCTCATTTTTGTATCATCATTCTTTCAAGAAGCTTTCATACAGGTGTTCAGCCCACCCCCTGGTCATGGCCTTCCTCTGTCTCCTTTTCAAAACCTCATTGGGTAGCAGATTTCTTCTTAGATCAATGCCTAGTGGGTGGACTGAACACCTTTGCAAGGTGCTGACAGTTCACCATGCTGGACTGTACCTATGGAGTCAGTCCCTGGGACACGTGCCCAAAGGAACCTTATTGGGACTTCCCTGGTGATCCAGTGATTAAGACTTCACCTTCCAATACAAGGGATTCAAGTTTGATCCCTGGTCAGGGAGCTAATATCATACATGCCTCTCAGCCAAAATACAGAAAACATAAAACAGCGGCAATATTACAGCAAAGGAAACTATAAGCAAAGTGAAAAGACAACCTTCAGAATGGGAGAAAATAATAGCAAATGAAGCAACTGTCAAAGAATTGATCTCAAAAATATACAACAAGCTCATGAAGCTTAATATCAGGGAAGTAACCCAGTCAAAAAATGGGCCAAAGAACTAAACAGATATTTCTCCAAAGAAGACATCCAGATGGTTAACAAACACATGAAAAGATGCTCAACATCACTCATTATCAGAGAAATGCAAATCAAAACCAGAATGAGGTACCATCTATACCAGTCAGAATGGCTGCCATCAAAATGTCTATAAACAATAAATGCTGGAGAGGGTGTGGAGAAAAAGGAACCCTCTTATGCTGTTGGTGGGAATGCAAACTAGTACAGCCACTATGGAGAACACTGCAGAGATTCCTTAAAAACTGGAAATAGAACTGCCATACAACCCAGCTATGCCACTGCTGGACATACACACCAAGGAAACCAGAATTGAAAGAGACACGTGTACCCCAATGTTCATCGCAGCATTGTTTACAATAGCCAGGACATGGAAGTAACCTAGATGTCCATCGGCAGATGAATGGATAAGAAATTATCCATTGGTATGTATACACAATGAAGTATTACTCAGCTGGTAAAAAGAATGCATTTGAGTCAGTTCTAATGAAGTGGATGCAACTGGAGCTGGAGCCTATTATACAGAGTGAAGTAAGCCAGAAAGAAAAACATCAATACAGTATATTAATGCATATGTATGGAATTTAGAATGATGGTAACAACGCCCTATATGCAAGACCGCAAAAGAGACAAAGATATAAAGAACAGACTTTTGGACTCTGTGGGAGAAGGCAAGGGTGCGATGATTTGCGAGAAGAGCACTGAAGCATGTATATTACCATGTGTGAAACAGATGACTAGTCCAAGTTCAGTGCATGAAGAGGGCACTCAAAGCCAGTGCCCTGGGACAACTTCGAGGGATGGGATTGGGAGGGAGGTTCAGGACGGGGGGAGGCATGTACACCTGTGGCTGATTCATGTCAATGTATAGCAAAAACCACCACAATATTTTAATTAGCCTCCAATTAAAATAAATACATTAATTATTTTAAAAAACAGCAGCAACATTGTAACAAATTTGATGAATGGCCCACGTCAAAGGGACCTATGACCAGTGGAAGGGGCTTCCCCCTAGGCTGCTAGGTGAGTGGATGTGCCGTCTCCCACACCCCTCAGCCTCACTAGCAGTCCCCAGGAGCACAGGAGATCCAGCACTGTGTCCTCCCTCTGGGCGCAGACTGCCAGAGGAAACACTGGCAGTTTTGATGCCAACGCCATAAAGAATCAATGCACAGCCATGGAGCAGAGAGGACATAGGCATCCTTTTGTTCACAGCAATTAGTGCATTCCAGTGGAGCCAGTTCTGGGCAGGGGGCAGAGGGAGTCACCACAAAATGGCCTTTGTCCGAACTCCCATAAAAAATTCCAGCCGGTGGGAGTGAGCACAGAGCCCAGAGACTCGATTGTAGATGTCCCGGATCTCAGCTTCTACAGCGAAACTATCCCAGGAATTCGTGAACCGTGGTCTATTCAAGGAGGAGGAGAGCAAATACCTCCTGAAGAAAAGACGCCGCTTTCAAAAGATGTGATCTGATGGTTGAGGATTTATTGGTCTAAAAGCTCAAGATCCTTCTAGAAAATTGGGTGGGTTCTTTCGTTAATGTGCATAGATACGGCCATGGAGAGACATCTTCCATCTTCACTCACCCAGCCTACACCCAGTTCCTCCTGACATGTGGAAACAGGAGTTTGGCCATTTGATTCACAGATAAATCATCTTCAAATTGTGTTATTCTTTCTAACGACAGACGCACGCAAGAAAACCTGCTCACTAGGTGGTTGTCATTATCCTCACTGCAGAACTAGGGAAAAAGATGGTCCGAGTGGTTAGGTAGCTGGATCATCTGGCAGAGCTGAAATGTTAATCTAGGTCCACCTGCATTACCCGGACATCAGATCCACTGTGCAATAAGACTATAGCTCTTCAGTAAGATGAGCACAGCTCTGTGGGCTGTGACAAGCACGACGGCACAGCCTCCATCACGGAAATTCTCCAGCCTCCAGTGATGCAGTGTGGAGTCCTTGGAAGTGTACCCAGCACTTAGTAAACAGCATATGGACCTATTTCAATTAGGTCAAAGGCTCAGAGGAAGAGCCCACCCAAGACTAGGAGGATGTGCTTGAAAAGATGTTTTCAACTTAGAGGGATTTGCACTGATTCGCATATTTTTAGTCCCAATTTGAGCTAATTTTAGCATTCAGAGAGGGCCGGCTGGATTAACGACACATTTTTGGACAAGTTGGAGGACATTAGCTAAGGGCAGATGCCTTAAGGGCTGACAACCACAGGGAAGAGTGAAGAAGATGGACAGGCCACACCCTAGTGTCCTAGAGTCCACCCGAGCTGACATGTCTTTTTCCAAGAAAATAGGATTTGCTCCATCAACTTTAGGCAGAGCGTGGGCTCTTAAGAACCTTGAATAGAGGGCCTGGGATCTACTGACTTCAAAAGAGCGGGGCTTGAATACATATATACACATTTACAGGTATGTACATTCATATACATATAGGAATCATTTGGTGGCACACCTGAAACTAACACAACACTGTAAATCAACTCTACTTCAAAAAAAATGAATTTTCAAAGGTGGCATGGAGTCCAGACCCAGGGCTCCTAATTCACTCCCTGGGGTTCGTAGTGGGGGCTTCATTTCTTCACCTGCACAAACAAGAGGAGAGGAATCCCCATCCACGCTTTCTTATAGTTCTAGAGACATAATTCTGCAGCTTTACTTCTTTGTGAAAATCTACCATGGTTTGTCTCAAGGCTGGACTCCAGCCAACGACCGTACAAAGGAGCAAATCCAAACCTCTGAGTAATGCATGGTGATTTCAGTTGAATTGAACCAACTCTAAGCTATCAACCAGGTAACAGTAGAAGCAAAGCCTTTGCAAAATAATAACAGTAAAATCAGACACACCTGGGCCCTTCCTAGGCGATAAATTCACCTTCTTACCTTGTAACACTTTTTGAGTGTTTCACTTCTAATGTTTATTTCCGCTGGACTTTGGCATATAACTTAATTTTTATGAAGTTTGAACTTTTTATTAGTGGAAGGGTGGGAAGAGGGTGTGGGTTTCATGCCTACGCTGAAAATCATCTCACAGGTCCATCCCAACCCATCTGAAATAATTCAGATTGTCCTCGTGTCATCTTCAGAACAGCTGCCCCTCTTCAGTCGCTGGGTCTGCTCCTGACCAGGGACTCACAATATCCTTACAGGATCACAACCTTGCATGTATGGTGGGGGTGGGGGCTGCTCTGGGTTTGTTACAATTGAGGAGTCACTTTCTCATTCTGCTGTAGTGTCTTCATTATGATGAAACACATTAATATGTTGAACTTTAGTTATTTTGAGTTATAGATTATCAACATGAGTACAGCCAATACTTGCTATCTGGGACAGTTCAGTTTTATAAAAGTCAGTGAGAACACTGAATTAGTGAACCCTGAACCTTTGCTCCAGGGGTGGGGAAGTACAGGGTACCTTTGATGACAACGTTTTCATCGACCAATTGAAGCATAACCCTTGATTTTTTGTGTGTTTCTGTTTAAAGACACCTTATTTAATAGACACCGTCGATTCACTGCACTCATGGCCAGCTGCATGTAACAGAGATTCCCTAACACACATGCTTCCTCCATAAGGACTGTCTCAAGCTTCTTGCACGTAGGATCACTGGGCAGCATCTCAGCATCTTGGAAGCCGTTTTAAACTGCAGAATCACCAGCAAAAAAGCACAAAAATGTGAAAAATGTGGCCCCAAGTACAGTGAAAAGGGCCCCTGTTTACAACACAGATATCCTTTGGAATAAGGATGAGGATTGAGAGAAAGAAGGGTGGCCCCAGACAGACCTCATTCTTGGCTCTTATTCCTGAAAAGTATATTCAATTCCATTAATAATAGTGAAACAAAATAGCATGAAACATGGTGGTGTTGATTAGGGTAATAAATCCAGAGTTTCTAGACTTTTCTGGGCATGCTACCCTCTCACTGGGGGCTTCTCTGGTGGCTCAGATGGTAAAGAATCTGCCTGTAGTGCAGGAGACGTGAGTTTGATCCCTGGGCCAGGAAGATTCGCTCGAAAAGTAAATGGCTACCTGCTCCAGTATTCCTGCCTGGAGAGTTCCAGGGACAGAGGAGCCTGGTAGGCTACAGACCATGGGGTCGCAAAGAGTCGGACATGACTGAGTGACTAACACTTTCACCCGCCTGCTTATTTCCACTGGACCTGGCAAATCATTTCTTTTTTATGAACCTTAATACTCTGCTCATTAGACGAATAGGAAAAGAAAAGACACTGATATTTACACAACGTGTGGCAACACCCATTTGGCCCTGAGTCAGAAGGGATGATTCACGGTCCTACATGACCATTTAATCTCTGGGTAAATCTCAGAAAACACGACAGACTCAACAGTGGAGCCCAAGGGCCACTGTCAGGTGACAGCACACTCACGTCCCAATTCCGTTTCCTTAGAAAATAAACTTCTTTCCAATGTCACATTTGCAAACTGAAATGCTGCAGGTTCATGGCCATTTGGTGACCGGAGTTAATAATACTGTCTCTCTCTGTAATGACCCACATGGGTCGTGGTTGTTCAGTCACTCAGTTGTTTCTGACTCTTTTCAACCCCATGGACTGAAGCACACCAGGCTTTCCTGTCCTTCACTCTCTCCCAGAGTTTGCTCAAACTCATGTCCATTGAGATGCCATCCAACCATCTCATCCTCTGACATGCCCTTCTCCTTTGGCCTTCAGTCTTTCCCAGCATCCAGGTCTTTTCCATTGAGTCAGCTCTTCGCATCAGGTAGCCAAAGTATTAGAGCATCAGCATCAGTCCTTCCAATGAATATTCAGGGTTGATTTCCTTTAGGATTGACTCGTTTGATCTCCTTACAGTCCCCCAAAAAGAGTGGATATATGTATATGCCTAACTGGTTCACTGTGCTGGACAGCAAAAAGTAACACAACTATATTTCAAGAAAATTTTTCAAAAAATAAAAAAAAAAATAGAAAAAAGTACTCTGTCTCATAACTATGAAATGTAGGGCAACACTGCAGTTGAGAAAGAAGAAATAAAAACTACAAATAACTAGAAATTAGTTCAGTTCAGTTCAGTCGCGCAGTCGTGTCCGACTCTTTGCGACCCCATGAATCGCAGCATGCCAGGCCTCCCTGTCCATCACCAACTCCTGGAGTTCACTC